>CM039473.1:6414683-6696784 GCA_022433065.1 Begonia loranthoides
GCTTGTAATTAGTATGATCAATTAGTGTGTTCAATTAACTAGACTAATAAGTAATAATTGGATTTAAGCATGTTAAAGGACTTAGGGTGTAAGTGACGAAAGAAATCAAACCTGAGTATGCTAATTTATTTAAGCATGTTTAATTATTTGGAAAGCATGTTAACCTAACTGATGTAATTCATTTCACTCAAGCATGTTATTTCATTTCGCTCAAGCAATGCTGATTATGGCAAAGTGTTTAAGGTTGGATTAGGACATGAATTCATGGCTGATGGCGCATTACATCAAGCCATTAACACATCACAAACCCTCTTTCTCCTCACACTTAAAGGAGGACAAATCTCAGTTGGGATTCTCATTTTGCAAGGAAAGAAACCCACAAAGTTGGAGCCTTCTCTCTCTCTCTCTCTCTGTCTCTCTCTCTTTTGAAGGTAAGTTGAGTTTAAGTTTGATTCAAGTGAAACTTTGATTTTCAACTATGTATGTATTGAAAAATAATGATGATTTTGGGTGTTGATTCATGTTATGAAGAATTTTCATTATGGTTCATTGAATGAAAGTTTAGCGTTCAATTTTATTGTTCAAGAGTTGCATAATCATGTCTTTAAGAACATAAAATGACTGTGAATGGAAGGATGTGTGATGTTACTCCTATTTGTGAAACTAGAATCAAGCCTGGTCAAAAATTGTGAAATTCTAAACATGTTTCAATTTTCATGACATCGTCCTATTCTAATGATTGGAAATAATTAAACTATTTTACTATGTTTTATTAGACATATTAAGAAAACTATAGACTTTGGAATTACGGTAATTGGAGGTTTGTAGTAAAAGTTATGAAATTTTGAAGTGGATAGTAAACAATGTGATATCAACTAGAAATTGGTAAAGGAATGATTCTATTTGTAATGCTTTATCCAAGGCATGTGTAATGGTGTATCAAAACTAATATTACATGTTATTGTACACACTCTTATAGAGCTATAGGAACAAGAATTAGGGGATTGGGTCACTTTATTGAAAATTATGCATATTCTAAGTTCAGTGTACTAGAACTTATGTACGATTGAAATATGTGTATGTTTCGATACTAATGTGAAGATTATTAGGTTTTAGGTTCTCTAACTCAAAGAGATAATTGAATTGATTACTATGAATTGTGCTAAGAATATGAGGTAAGAGATGTTTGCATGTATTTGGCCTTTTGGCCTACATCACAAGGTGCTAGGGTAATATCAGTGATGGAGATATTATTACATTATTAGACATGTTGTAATATACATAAGGTAGTACGAATTGTTATGCCAAGTATATACATGAATGTTAGTGGTTGATGTGCTATAAGATTGATTTGTATGCTTTGATATATATATATATAAGGATAGTAGCCATTGACATATTATGATGAATGCTCTGTTTCCTCGCAACACTCACATACAAATTTATTATAGTCACCATAATGAAATAGTTTTGGTTTTCCTTCAAAATTCTCACTTTTATACTCTCATTTAGGGCGCAACAATCGCCTTTTGTGGAAGCATTCCCTACCATGAACGCCTATGAGTGCACTTTCCAACGCTATTTTATGAATTAAAAGACCTCATTTATGGTTTCACGACTGCGTTTACTCTAGTAGATAGATACACTTTCGTGCCACCAGTAATTTCCTCTATGACCCGAGCCCAAACGACATCATTTTATTTAATCTGTGAATGATTTCTGTGCCACAGACACCTACTCTCCTGCGACTTCCCCTTTCCCATGCATGCTTTCATCTAAACGTCAATGTTCAGCTTCATCACTTAAATTACGTCACATGTTTTCTTGAGTCAAATGACATTGTTTAACTCTTCGCGTGTCCGTGTTGCCAGACTTTTCATAACGAGATTTAATAAGGATAATTGGAAAGTATTTGGGTATTTGGATTAATTGGATAATTATCGGGGTATTACGAAGGATGTATTTGTTAGATTACAATTTATGGGGATTTATCGGATGAAAATAAGAATTAACAAAGAAAGAAATGAGATTAATTGGATTTGTTTAACTTAAGGAGTATGTAAATAAAAATGTGAGGAATTAATTAAATAGTGAAAGAAGGAAATTGAAATAAAAGTAAAAGAAATTAAATGGAATTTGGGAGAGTAAACGGGTTCAGTAGGAGAACCGGTTCAGTCTCTACTGGTTTGGGAGAGTAAACGAGTTCACAAGGGCAGTGGCTGGTCTGGCCTAGGTTCGGTCTGAATAGGTTTACTGGTTCTTGCTCTGGAAGACAGCAGCGTGCAGTTTGATGGAAACGTGGGAGACAACCTCTCGTGGGGAGGCATGGCCATGGAAGATAGGGAATGGCGTGTATGGCAGGGCATGACACAGTGTGCCTCCTGGTGGGTAGAAATGCAAAGAAAAGGAGGAAAGTTGGAAAGGCAGTGAAGAAGCTATGGAAGGAGCAATTCGGGAGATGTTCTAGAGAGTGAAGACGGAGAGAGGAAATGCAGAAAGAAGGTGGAGTTGTTGCTCTCGGGTGCTTCAGGTAAATGGATTTCTTCTCTGTTTTATGGAATTAGTCCCTGTTGTAATTACAGCTTCAATTTGGTATGTTCATTGTTGTTGTGATTTTTACCGATAAATCATGAATGGGAAGGTATGTTCTACAAAAATTAGTTATGGGTTATTGGATAATACTGGATATTTAGTTAGATTGGTTGGACCTTTGTAATGGGTTATTGGACGTGAAGAATATGAATATGCTCTAGTTAGACTTATGTCTAGGGGGAGTTGAATTTTATTGTCAATTGGTGGTGGAATTATGTAATGTTGGACTGGAATTGTTATATAGATGAACGATTTATTAAGGAAATAAGTTTATAATTATGTGGAAATGAAGAAAAATATATGGGTTTATATTATTGAAATTCGTTGCTAAGTTGAGGATTACTATTTCGATTTTGTTAAAGTAGATATTGCAATATCCTGATTTTTTCAAAATATAATTTAATAAGTCTAATTGGAAAATAATTGAGAGTATTCAGATTAATTGGATATTCATCAGGATAGTACCAAGGACATAATCGTAGACTATAACGTAAGATTTTTATTAAGGCATAATTAATATTTAATTGGGAACGAGAAAATATAACGGGACCATATTTATTAGATTTATACCATATAAATAATTGGGAAATTGTTAGGTGCAATTTAGATGAGACAAGTTAAGTAAAAAGGGAGTTATATGGGGGGTTGGGACGCTTGAGGACAAAATTCTGCGTCCTAACTGCACACTATGCCTTTGCGGACGAAGGTGCGGATGACACAGATGACAAGCAAGGCGTCCGCATTGAATCTGTACAATCAGGAAAACCTTCAGATGAGTTGGATGGCTATGGACGAATTGACGAGGTGTCCGATTTGAATCTGTAATAATCCCAGAGTGTTTCGGACTAATGCGGACACGAGGTGCGGACGTGTTGTCTCGTTCACAAGTTCAAAGATATTATTGGACTGGTTTGGTTCGGCTCGGTATGAAAGACTTTGAATGGTTTGATTTTTCTTAATTAAAAAGGGCGGAAGTGAGATTTATTGGATGAATTGAATTACTTGGGGGTTAACAATGTTAAGGGGATTAATTACATTGGATTAAATTGGATTAAAGAATTAAAGGAGAAAAGGGAATGCAAAACCGGTTCCACAGAATCGGTCTATGCCAATTGGTTCAAATTGGCCTTTGGCCATTTATCAGAAAATAGAAAATAGAAAGAGACAAGGATGAGAGAGGGGAACTGGGAGACTGAGAAGAAAGAGATGAGGGAGTGAAGGGAGAGCCGGCGAAGGGGGTAAACATCGTTGGCGCTGGAACAGGTCAACGGCGAGGAACAGGTCAAGATAGCTAGGGCACTGTCGAAGTGACGGACTTCGCGGAACAGCTTGATGAGAAGCTTGGGTCGTCGTTTGGCGTCGGTGCTGCTGTGTCCGGCGATTTTCGATGACGCTCAATGATGACGAGGTTGATTGATCCCGGTGTGGCTTTCGGCAGAGGAAAAATGGCAATGGTTCTGGCTTCGGGTCCAGTGGGTGGATTGGTTTGGCTTTGGTTTGACTTGAACCGGTCCTTGATGTCCTTTCTCGTGGTGAAAACGACAACATGTCTAGTGTGGGGAACATCCTCTGAAAAGTTGGAGAGACAGTCGGGCATGCTCTTTTCTTCTGGGTAGTGATAGAGAGATTGTCCCCTTCTACGTTGATATACAGAGATGAGGAGAAGGGGAAGGCTGGCTAAGTATGGAGCTTTTGGGTGTGGAGAAAAGAAAAGGAGGCAGAGAGCATAATTTGCTCTCTAGAGGTGGTGAAGCCTAGCTGGGATGTGGGATGTAGGGCTAAAGCTGGGTAGATGGTCCGTCTCTGCCTTTATAAATTTTATTTAAGATTGTACGTAGAGGAATGAAATTGATGATATTGCATTACTGGATGTTTGGGTTTTGCCTGTGAGCCATTGTTGAGATTTAGTGTTTTGTTAGTGAAGTCCAATTCTGAATACTTGGTTAAATGCTCTCTGTCTATTGTGGGTTTCAGATTGACATGTTATGAAGCGTGGAAATAGTGTCATGTTTCACTATTGCTTTAGAAATAATTGAGATTATGTTCTGGAATTTTATGGATTACACTATGTTGAACAGATTAGAATTTAGCCTTGTTGGATTAGTTTGCTGGATATACGCCCTGGATAATTATTTTTAAGTTGCAGTTTGGAGTCTGAATATTAATAGTGATACTCAACTATTAGGGTTGATTGTTTTGTGGTCAATAAAGAGAAGTCGTGTGATATTCAGGAGATGTTATGTATGCCCTTTTTATGATATGAAGGATAATTTTGTTAGAGTAATAACCTGTTGGGCTTGATTTGGATACATAGAATTGTTGATTTAGTTTGGTAAAGTAACGGTGTTATGTGTGTTTAAATGATATGCTCTATGGAGGCGGATTCGAATCATTAATCGGATTAATGAATAGTATGGAAATTGGATGATATAGTTTATGACTTGATTCGGATTTCATTATTGGATTTTGATTTATGAGTCTATAATTCATGAGTGAAATCACATTGGGTTTCGCTACGTATTAAACTCAATTCTAGATGTTATCAATTGGGATTAGTTTATTAAGCGGAGTTGTAATTAAGGAAGTGGTTTCGTTTAGGAAACTCTATTAAGTGACGACGAAGTTTCATAAGTTGATTAATTTACTAGATTTATGAAAAGTGTTATTAATTTGTGAAGTTATTGAAAAAGACAAAGAAGAATGATGAATAAGTGCTGGCATGCGTTAAAACTTCAAGGTAAGGAAATTAGGTGTGTCTTGGCCATTTGGAGGCCCTACACCACAAGTAGTGTGTGTGAGTAGTGTTGTGTTCCTTGAATGATATTCTGTTCTTATTTTCTTGGATTGATAGGGTAGATTATTGTTAGCTTTGTGATATTGTTTGGTTAATATAACTGCTATTATTCATTGTTGGTATTCTTTACTATTAAGTGATATTGTTAGTTTTGTCATAAAAGATTAAATAATTGATGAACGAGTGATAGACAATTGATGAACGAGAAATGCGTAGATAATGAACGAGATAGATGAGTTAAGTGCGTAGACATTATTATGAGTTGTTCTTTATAGTTTAACTTCTGTTTAGTTATTAATTTCAAGCTGCTATGTATTTCATCATTGTTTTGCTGCCATTTGTTTGTCTTACTTTCATAACCTAGTATTAGTACTTGTGATAATGATCATGCAATTTAATTAGGATAATTAATTAGAATAATAATGGTAATTCTATTTGAGCATGTTAAAGTAACCAGTTGTCTAATTCAATTGTTAATTACATCATTGAGTATGTTAACTAACTAAGCTAATAACGATAGATCTAAGTTATGTCATGTTTAGTTGATTGAGAATGTTTACTTTATTAACTAACTTAATAGTCGTGAAATAGCAAATTCGTGCATACTTAACTTGTAACATCCCGATATTTTTAAGATGGATAATTATCGGGATATTACCAAGGACGTTTGGAGCGCTACATCAATAAACATTTCAGTTACTTTTTTCCCCGTATACGTGATGTAATTGAAGTGTTGGGATTACGAGGATATTTCATTACGTGTTTACACGTGCCATTTTGTGACGTGTATCTATGAAGGAAACATCGTGGGGATCACGTTGAGTGTGAAAAGATAGTGAAAAGTGAAGAAAATGGACTTGGGGATGCCTCGGGACACCAATCTGCGTCCTAAACTTGCTGTTTTGAGGAGTTGCGGACGCTGGATGTGGAAGTACGGACGGTGCAGACGAGGCAAGATGTGTCCGCAATGAATTTGTTTAGATCTGGAGTTTTACGGACGATGCAGACGACTGCAGACGACTCGATGCAGCGTTCGATTGAATCTGTCCAATTTTTGGGACAATTACGATGCCGCATGCGGACGACGGTACAGCGTGCGAAACATGTCTGCGAACGGTACAGAAAGGGGACGAGGATGCCATCGCTCATCCACAGCCTATGAGATTCTGGTCTTGCGGACGAATGCAGACGAGACGAAGTCATCTACACTCGTCCGAAAGTCTCCAATGCACGTAATTTAGGGATTTAATATCGATCCCCTTGTCGTTTAGTCCATTTATTCCACGCCCAGGAGACACGGATGGTGCTCCCCACGCCTCCAGACCATAGCCCACGCTAGAATCCGCCTCCTCCCTACCCTTAGGCGTCCAAGTTGTCTCCCTCGCCATTAATGGTGTCTCCCACCTTTCCAGGTATATCTCCTCTCCCTCTCCATTAGTCAACTGTGCTTTTCTTATGCAAGAGAGAATCTTGAGAGTGAGAGAGGGAGAAGCTGAGAGTGAGCTGCGAGAGAGTGAGCCGTGTGAGTAGAGGAGAGTTGTGTGAGATGTGGGTTGGACTAGTGATGAGTGGGTGATGGGTGAGTTGCTGCTGCTGAAGGAGGAGCTGCTGAACCGTGAGCTGCAGCTGTCCAGCGGTTGGAAAGTTGTCCCTATTGTGTTCTTCGTATGGTAAGGAATAGGTTGTCTTGGCCATTTGGAGGCCCTACACCTAAGTAATTGTCGTGTGTGTGAGTTGTTTGTTGGTTGAGTTTGGTTATTCCTATTATTACTTTACTTTCCTCTATATGATATGATTGACACGTTTTCTTTTAGTACTTTGATAGAGATTGCATATGTTCCTTGTATGAATGTGAGAATGCTACTTGGACTTGAATAAAATAGAGAAGGAATGCTTAAAATGGAAGAGAAAAGTATGAATGTATCAATTTTCCTTTAGTGACGATGAAGAAGTTAAGATGTTAGAACTCTATGTTTTTTACAGATTCTAATGATGTTGAAGAGGTTCTAATGTTAGATAAATGTTCAAATGCTTCCTATTTGGCTTGAAAAGACCTTGTTGATTATAGTCCATAGTGTTGTTATGATCAATATGAAATTTGTACTAAGTATGTTAAATTGTATACGATTTCTGCTATTTCGTATATTCATTAAAAGCATGATAATTTCCCTTGTGTAGTCAATTTAGAAGCATGCTAGGTGTCGTAAATCTGCTGTTATTTGATTGTTAAAAAAGCACGTGTAGCCGGTGGGATAATTGATCATAATCTAATATAGTTCATTTGTTGTATGTTGTCCAACAAAAGAGCACGTTTAGTAGTTAGTTTCTTGTTGATTAACTTGGAATGAGAGCATGATTGGTTATAGGTATGTTTTTCGTTGTTAAGCTTGGTTTAGAGTATAATTTAATTGAACGAAATATTGCTGAATAGTCGTGTAGAAGCTATTAGTTGATGAATGAGTATTGTGATGCATGAAGTAATTGTGGAAAGGTAGAGAATGATGAACTAAAAATGAGGACGTGTGATGAGCATGACTGAACATTGATTTTCCTATTGAAATTCCTTGTATGAAACGAGCTGTGAACTACTATAATGTGAACTGTTAACTAAACAACGAAGGAAAAAGGTTTAGTTAACTAAACAAACGAAGGAAAAAGGTTTAGTTAACTGAACAAACGAAGGAAAAAGGTTTAAGAAGTTAAGATGCATGAAAGCTGTCATGAGTTCAATTAAAAGTTTGATTGCTTAGTCAAATAGAAACACGTTTTGATGATTTGTATTTGTTGTTGCATAGTTAACTAGAAATACGTTATGATATCTTATATTGTTTGATTCACCGCTGTTCACCTTAAGTTACAAAGCATGTCCGTTACTCTTAGCCAGTGTTTTTCATTGACGAATACTTTCCTTACATATGAAAGCATATTCTATTTGTGATAGTGAATGTCAATAGCACGGTTAGATGAATGTTGTCATTACTTTCATTATGTGAAGTATAGGATGATATGTGTTTTATTCATTGTTTACTTTGGATTTTCTAAAGTGCTGATATCATTTCTCATATGTGTTTATTCATTTGGAAGAAGATAGTTTGAGTTCATGTTAATAGAAACCAAGTAGGGGGTAACCTTCGGGGTGGTACCCACATGCATGAGTGAAGAAAATGATAAGAACAAGTATATTCGGGACGAGCGGGAAACGTCCGTCACCGAAGAAACCCTAATGGCAGTATACGCCGGAAGGGAAGAAACTCTCAAGGAGGGATACGTCGGAAAGAGGAAGAACTCTAAAGGCGGGATACGCCGGAAAGAGAAAGAACTCTAAAGGCAGGATACGCTGAAAATAAAGAACCCAGAAGGCGGGATACGCCAGAAAAAGGAAATGAATAGGGAGTTGGGGTAGATGGATAGCCTGGATCTAGCCTAGCTGCTAGGATACACCCTCACCAAGTCAGGAAAGAGACTAGTATGCACACAGGAGGTTAGAGGTCGATAAACTAGGCCATCTCAAAGGACAACCCTCAATCTCCAGCTCGATGTATGAGTTAAGAACGAACAAAGAAAACGAACGTAATGAAAGAGTTTGTCTTGGGTGGCCCCATTCCAAGAAGAACTAAAGAGAGAAATTCATAAATTGTTTTCCCCCATCTCCTTACTGGGTGTAAGCTCACGTCCTTACTTATGGTGTAGGTACAATGACGAACATATAGTAAACGGATAAGAAGTAGATGAGAAACACATAATGAAGCAGGGGTGGATGATTTCACATACTCGGGATTCAGGCTGGCAAGGCAAAGACAAAGGAGAGTAAACGGTTGTGAATCAACGAAGTTAATGTTCAAGTTTTATTTGATAGACATAAGGTCGAATGGTTTAGTATTTCCTTTGAAAGTTTCTTACGTTTCCGCCATGATTTACAAAGGGTTATTTAAAAACGCTTTCGCAAGACTTTAAACAGATGATTTTCCTTACAGTACTTACGCTTCCATACATATTTAATAAATTGGTTTTCACGACGAGATTTAAGAAAGAGTTAGTAGCGATTCGGATTTACGCATTCTGATTTGTCTCAAAAAGAAAATTCAAATTTTTACGCTATTTTAACGATTTACGAAAATCCGGGTTGTTACATAACTAGTTGTGTAAGTTAATCCTCAAGCATGTTAATTAACTTAACAAGTGTTCCATTAATAATTAGTCCGAGCATGTTTACTGTGTTTAATTAATCAATCCACGATAACTAGTTAACAATGATAATTAAGTATGCTTGAATTATTAGAATAGAAGTATGTAATCCGAGCATGTAAATTGACTAGAATAACCAATCACAATCTTGAGCATGTAAATTGATTAGGATAACCACTTAGCATAATAATTGTAATTCCACCTGAATATTTTAGTTTACTCTTATTAAGTAATACGAGCATATTTAACTAGTTGTTAATTATTCATTGAGCATGTTAATTCACTAGAGTAATTAATTCAATTAGAAGTTGAGCATATAAATTGGTTAGAGTAATTAACTGAACTTGAACATGTAATTAACTAGGATACTGATGTATAATTATGCTCGTATGTTCAATCTTTGTATGTTTAACCAACTTACCTGAGCAGGCTTAATTAATTAATCAGTTAATTAACTAAACTAGACTATTAAAGTATAGCATATTCAACCACTTAGAATAAGGATTTTCAATTTACAAGCATGTTTCTGTTATTCGTTGTCTAGAGCATGTTTCTATGTTTAGCCTAGCTTAGTTCAATGAGCATGTTTAGTTAATTGTAATTTGTCGTATGTTACTTTATTGTCTCATCTTGTTCACTCGTTGCTTTAATTCGATATCATAATTGTTCTCTGTATTTTTGTATGCTTTAAATTATTGTTATTCATTTTATGGGCGAGTTCAATTATAGTACTTTTACTTCAATGCGAATTTCAATTTTCGTTAATGTACGTTATAATGCATTATGCATCATATTAATAGAAACCCGTAGGGAGTGCCACTTTGGAGTGGTACTCACGCATGCATGAGTGAGGAAAAATGCTAAGAACAAGAATGTTTTAGGATGGACGGGACACGCCCATCACTGAAAGAAACCACGACGGCGGGATACGCCGGAAGGGAAGAAACTCAGAAGGCGGGATACGCCGGAAGGGGAGGAACCTTAAAGATGGGACACGCCGGAAAGGGGACGAATAGGGAGTTGGAGTAGATGGGTAGTTCGGGTCTAGCTTGGCAGCTAGGATGCACCCTCACCAAATCAGGAAAGGGACTAGTATGCACACAGGAGATTAGAAGCCGATCAAACTAGGCTATCTCAAAGGACAACCTCCAATCTCTAGCTCGATGTACGAATAAAGAACGAATGAAAGAACAAACGTAATGAAAAGCATTAGTTTGGGTGGCCCCCATTCCAAGAAGAATTTAAGAGAGATATGCATAATAGTTTTTCCTCATTTCCTTACTGGGCGAAAGCTCACATCCTTACTTGTGGTGTAGGTACAAACGATGAACAGATAATGATAGGCTTTTATATATACAAGAACGATGAACAAATAATAAGCAGAGCTGAAGGAATTGCACACGTGAGGAAGTTAGTGGCTGGCCAGATATAAAGAGGGTAAAAACGAAATAGTTTTATTAAATCACGTTTTCTAAATAGTGATTGAATGTTTAGCTATTTCATTTACTTAGATTATTTACGCTTCCGTAAAGTTTGATAAACCTGCTACGTTTTAGATAAAAAGTTTTAAAACACTTCCACCATGTTTTACAAGGATTTACTTATAACGCTTCCGCACATTTTATCAATTGGTTGTCATAATGAGTTTTAAGAAATAGTCAGTAGTGATCTGGTTAGACGGACTCTGATACGTATTGTTTTAAAAAGAAAAACTTAAAATTTTCACGCATTTTAAAGGAATTACGAAAATTCGGGTCGTTATAGAAATGTTATGTGCATTGGGTTGAAATCTAGATCAATACTTTGTTGCTCAGATTAATAGTCTGAAATGTTGATTGACGAATTTATACCCTTACTGGTTATTGTTTGGATGAGATATTAAAGAAGGATGAACATGCTTTGTTGGTTGTTGTGTTTTATTAATGGAAACTGTTATTAAATGTACATGGATTATAGCATTTTGGTACGACATTAATTGAGAATAATATCATGCACTCTTCAGATACGTCAATTGGTTAAGTTAATTGGATACTAGGATGAGTTATGTTTTGTTTTAGACGTTAACGAGTTCCTAAAATGATTGTACAATTTAGAATATGAAAAGAGAATGAAAGTAATAAGTTACGATTATTAATGAATAAATGTTTTAATTATGAAAGTATTGAAAAGAAAAGAAAGGATAGAGATTAAGTGCTAAACGCGGTAAAGCTTTGAGATAAGAAATTAAGTAGAGTCTTTGGCCCGTGGAGGCCCTACACCATTAGCAGTGTCTTTCTTTTAATTGTTTTCTTACGTTTCTACTATGTTGCTTTAATTATCATGCGTAAGCTAATCACACATTATTAGTTTAGTTTCTGAGCATGTTAGGATGTTAGCATATTGTTATCGTTTTGTTAAAATACCAAGCATGCAAGTATTGTCATCGTTTCCTTACATTGCCAAGCATGTCTATATGGTTATTTCCTTTAAACTGCCAATCATGTCTAAATTGTTACTATTCCCTTTAAACTACCAAGGATGCCTATATAATTGTTGTCTCTTTTAATTACCAAGCATGTTTTAGAATATATTGCCATATATAGTGTCTTAGTAGCTTTTCTTATGTTTTATACTTTTATGTATTGTTGTGAGTACTGCTTCACGTTTCATGCTTTATATCGTTGTTATTACTACTTATCATTGACATGCATCATGATAATGCTTTTCATGGACATGCATCATGTTAATAGAAACAAGTAGGAAGTGCCACCTTTGGGGTGGTACTCACATGCATTATGCGAGGAAATGAATGAATGAAAAGAAAAGAATTGAAACGGGGAGTTGGGGGACGGACGAGTAGTTCGGATCTAATTAGGTAGTCTTGACTAAGTCCCTCCCTAGTTGGGTTTGGGACCAGCTACCACAGGAGGTTAGAAGCCGAGAACAACTATACCTCCAACACAGGTTCCTCCAATCTCCCGCTCGACACACGAGTTATGAATGAAAGAAATGAAAGAAAGATATGTAAAGAAATGATTGGTTTGGGGCGGTACCCATTCCAAAAGAATTAAAGAGAAGCATAAAGCACACTGTATACCTCATTTCTTACTGGGCCTCGGGCTCATAGTTGTTAATGGTGTAGGTACACGCACGAGAAAATGATGAATAGATCAATAAACAGTTGATGAAGGATTTGCACGATCGGAACTTGTGACTGGATAGGCTAAGGAAAGTAAAAGAGGAAAATGTTTTGTAACTAACACTTAACGACTTAATTAGTATTCCTTAATTGAATTATTTACGCTTCTGCTATGTTTTGAGAAAAGATTTTATAACTATGATTTTCCACTATTTAGAATGATTTTCATAACGAGTTTAAAGAAAGAGTTGTTAACAGTCCAGCTTTTTAGGGAAGAACTCTGATTTAATTAAGAAGGTTTTAATAAAGATTTTAGTTGTTTTATAAAAGTTTTAAATTTAACGCATTTTTAAAAGGTTATAAAAACAAGGTCGCTACAAAAATGATGCGCACGAAAGTAAACATGTAAAACTCTAGTACATATGTACTATAAAAACAAACTTGTTGTCAAATAGTTCCGGTCAGATTTTTCATGTGATAATCCACAATATATTGTAATATCTCAAAATTTAGTTACGCTAAGCATACGACTTAGGTGATAATTCTGGGATTTTTGGAGCTAAAATGAATGATTACGGTATTGGTCAAGGAAAACGTATTTAGAAGAAGTGAATTATGATACCCAAAATCATGTTCATATTAAGCTTAGAAGGATGATTTAGGATTTATTGGAATTCACTTTGATAATTTAAGATATTAGTCCAGTGAAACATATTTGGATAAAGTGAACAATGATACTAGAATTATGTTCATACTTAGTTTAGGAAAAATATTAAGGTTATGGGAAAATTTTTTGATGACATTTGGAGTTAGATAAGATGATATGAACTAGGTTAGTGATTGACAGTCAGTGAAATTGGTAAGAGAAAATATACTTGGATATAATATGGTTGAAAGTATAAGATCTAAAATATTTTAGAGTATATAGAATTTAGTAAATAATAAGGTGGAGAAGAAATTATGGATTATACCTTAATTATGGGAGGATAAATTGAGGTTTGGATAATTTGGAAATTTAGGTTTGAATAGTTTAGAAAAGTGATTTATTAAGGACATATATATATAATGTGGCGGATGATTGTTTGGAGTGTGGAGGTTGATCATGGTCAACCCATAATTCAATATGTTGTAAAATATTGACTTGCGGATGATCTGCTGGCTACCCCCAAAGGCATCGATCATCCGGCGCGATTGGCCGGTGAATTGGAATTCATCAGCTGATCTATTTGGATTGGCGGTCGATCGTCCAAAGAAGAATCGATCGACCGGCGAATTGGTGAGTTGTTTGAAAATATTAAACTAATACCTGAAGATGGAATGACTCGACGTTGGATGCATCTAGATAATGGAACATCCTCCCCTTGGCCTTCCATATTAACTTGGATGATGAAGAGTCAATGTTGTGGCCTATAAATATTGAGGGAAGAGAACGAGAATAGGACAGTGAGGGAAAACCGTGGGGAAACTCTAGAAAAATTTTGAGTGAATGGCCGAGTGGAGTTTTGGAGTTTCTTGCTTCTGTTCTTGAATGGCTCCAGTGTGAAAAACTTGAGGAAAGGGTTAGAGAGTTTAGAGAGAAGGGAGCAAGCATGAGGGGGCAGGTTGCTGAGGCTTGGAATAAATGCCTAGGAATTGTGAAGGTGACCAAAGTGTTTCTTTGGGAGAAACTATGAGGATGTGTGCTAAGTTTTGAGATAGAAAGAGAAGTTGCATCATTTTGGAGAGTGAAAGAGTGAACTGCTACAGTGAAGAAGTTCTGGAAGAAACATTCTATGAAGTTTGTGGTTTTGAAGGGAGAGAGAATATGGAAAGAAAATCGTGAGTTATAAAGTTTGAGAATGAGACTGTGAAGGAGGAATTCACATTGTCTCTAGTGCTTCAGGTAACAAATGTTTTTCCATAAATTCTTGTTGGAGTTTGAAGGTTTTGTTTCTGTTATGCTCTCTATTGATTTTAGAGTTTGGTTCTGTCTATTGGTTACTGCCCATGAGATTTATATATATGGGTTCTATTCAATAAACACGCTGAAATATGGCTTTTGTTGGTTATATTCTAGTTTGAAAAATATTTAAATAAAATGTGTTTGTTAGTATTGTCTTGATAAATAAAGTAATGAAAGCATGAAAATAACGATCAGTTTGTTACATCAAGTATTGAGGATTTGAGGATACTGGTTTGCATGTTCTCTGTTGCATAAATTGTTAAGGGGTTCTATAGTATGGAATTATTGGATTGGATGGTTGTTGGATAGAGATTTTTGTGGTTAGAAATTAAGTAATGATGGGTAGGGATGAACCTATGCTCCTGTTTTGATGGACGTAATTAGGACCATGTTCTATTATTGGATTCTATTTTTAGCTTAGTTATTGCTATCCGCTGGGTTTTATTGCTAAGGACTGTCAAGTGGACTGGAGATTCTAATTGTTGGAAGTATTAAGCATGTTAGTTGAAGCTAGGTGACCCTATTATTGGAAATTAATTATTAATATATATATGTGTTAATTATGAATTGGTTTCGTGAAGAACAACTTTAAGTATTAACTCTTTAAAGCTAAAGACTCTAGGTAAGTGTTACTGCATGTGTTTTGTCTAAAAGGGCATACATCACAAGCATTAGGGTTTGTTTGTTTGATTGCTTGTTATGAATTGTGTGTTTATTAGACCTAAGTTAAGTTCCTTAGTTAGGAATGGATCATGTTTTGAGAATACAATTGATGAACACGTTAGATAGAATTGTATGCTCACAACAATATTAAGATTTGAAATCCTAAAGTATGCGAAAATGAATAAATGTAAATAGGTGGTTAGAGATATGGGTTCTTGAGTTGGTCGCCTAGGTGTGTGCCCTGGGATGGCCGCCTTGTGCATAAACCGCTTTACCTTGTCAAGTTGACATCTCTAACACTTGTATGGGTAATTGAAACTAAATAAAAATGGAATAGTAACAAAATTAAATGAAATAAATGTAAATAACTGTTTTTTTTGTCTGATCTGTTACACCCGACACAAAAACTAAAGAAAAGTAAATAACTATTTTGTGGTCTAGTTGGATACTCCTGACACAGAAACAGAAGAAATTACAGTAAAAGACAAATAAGTAAGAGATAAGTAAAATAGAAAAATGTATACGAACTTAAAATGTTTCATGTGTGTTTCATGTTTTACATTTATACCACTTACTGAACTTTAGCCTCATAGTTAGGTTCTGTGATGTAGGTAAGGAGCCAATGATTGGATAAAGCTTACAAATCGCAACTGATGGAGTATTGCTAGGTTGGACATTTGTGTTGTTGGCAGATTGACATTGGGGTTATGGCTCACGGAAATGGAATAAGTGTAATTAAGTGTTTAAGAGTTTTCGAACTATTTTCAAGTGCTATTGGCTTTAAACTGTTTTAAGTAAATGTTTTACCAATGCTTGTTTAAATAGTTTTTAAAACTACTGGTTTATGGTATTTAAATGTAAAAGACTTTCGCATTTCGTTTACTCTGAGTTGTATATGGTTAAGACTTCCATTGTTTGGCTAGTCTGGTATTCCCTCACATAAGTGTTTTAAAAGGATCGAAAATTTTTATACGAGATGTTACATATATGGTTGTTGAAAAAAACAATGAAATGCAATGCAAGTAACTAGGTATAAAACCTCTACCTCAACGACGGTCTTTCCTGTTATTCAAAGGTGCAGTAACCTTAGGTATCGGCTCGTAGTCTTTGAACTTGTCAGAGACTAAAACATGATAGAAGATAAGATTTCCTGTCAATAATTCTCAAGGAATATATGGAAGGGCCCTATACCAAGACTAGGAACCCAACTATGGTGTAATCGACCCTATTGTACGTGTGTCTATACAACAAGATCGACTCGGAACAATCCCAAGGCAATCTGCCCATTGCTGGTCATTTGCAGTCGATTGGTCCATTACCGATCGATTAACCACTATCTTTCGGTTGATCAACTGGTTCATTGATCGACCAGTTGATCGACTAGATTTGCCTCTGGTCATTTTACGGTCGAATGGGCATCACTAGTTGATTGACCACATGCTCCAGGTTGATCAGTTTTTTGGCCAACTGATTGACCGATCGGTTTCTGGTGGACTAGTTGGGCGATTAGATTCATCTCTAGCGCGATTTCTCCACTTGAGACAGACTGTTTTCCTCCATTTCTCCTCCAAACGATCAACAAGCCTACCTAGACTTCAAATATACCAATAATCTTCAGTGAAGCCACTAGGATTGGTGTTTTTGGGCTCGAATATGAGGGTATGATTTTTGAAACCTAAACCCTAAAAATTGAGGTTGGAAACTTACTGATTTCGTGAACTATCTTCACGAAAGTTGTTCACCTTGTCGTTGCAAACGTTTCCCTTCTATTGAAACATCATGATTCATAGTTCGGTCTCTAGCATTTCTCTCACGTGTGTCACCCCTGTCGGCTGAAGAATAGAAGTTTTCATTCTCTTTTTCCCTCCCCTCTTTTATTATTTTAAGGGAAAATGACAAATCAACCATCGTTGTTTGCGATCAATGACAAGTCAACCACTATGATATATTTTCTAACAAGTTAACCACTGATGTAAGGGAAAATGACAAAGCCAACATCGCTGTCATGTTTGCCATTAACAAATTGATATGGAGCCGCGGCGTCCAGGCAAAAGGGGCCTAGGACACTGCGGCGTCTAGGGCAAAAGGGGCCTGGAAGCCGTGGGGTATAGGAAAAAGGAGCATCTCTGGAACTCTCTGTTTTTCATACATGGCTACTTTACAGTCCGCAGTGGTTCTCAATCAATTGTGTTTCATGGTTACTTCGAAGTCTTTATGTATATGTTTTACGAATGCAATGTTTTTATTAGATTTTTTACCTATTCACCTTCAAAATACTATAACTTTCGCTACAAATGTTCGAATCAATCGCAGAATATATCAAATTGAAGCTCTCTTAGAGCTCTATCATTTTTCATGGGCTTATTACATGACCCTCCTTTCTCAGGCCCAAAATCACGCATTTAAGATCTCAAATTTGCGATCAAACATTTTTCCAAACAAAGCCGCGGTGTATAAGCCCAACTTTTTTATAGAAGGACGCCGTCGTAGCATCTAGGCCAAATTTGGCCTTCTTTCCACATGAACGCCGTGGCTACAGATCAATTTGTTAACAAAAAACGTGACAACGATGTTGGCTTTGTCGTTTTTCCATACGTCAGTGGTTAACTTGTTAGAAAATATACCATAGTGGTTGACTTATCATTGTTATGATTTAAAAATTTTATTTAATATATACGATATAATTTCTTTTATTTTTTATATATAAGGAAGAGGAGGATCCTTTTCCTTTGATGGTTTATGCGAGAGAGGGAGAGAAGAGGGAGAGGTGATCTAACCTCGTCATTCTTCCATCTAGTTCATGTTCATGGCATACCGATCACCAACTTTCGTGAAGGTTTCTCATAGATAAGTCAATTTCTAACCTTCATTTTTCTATTTGACATTCTATTTTTTGTCGATCTCGATTTCGAGTTTGGAAACTTAAATTCTTTGGTTATTTCTACAATGTTTAGGTAGATTTAAAGTTTATGTAGGAATTTGAACTGTTTGGAGGGAAAGACTATGGGAAATGACACGTTTTCCTCGTAGATTCACATTGGAAGGTAATCCTCAGTCAACCAATGTTCGTGTCTGGTCAATCGCAGGGATGGCTAATAGTTTTGACTAATTTATTTGACTAGATTAGTCGACTATGCCAACTAGCAAATCAACCTCAACCTGGTCTAGATGACCACTGTCCAAGCCCAGTCGACCATCGTTGTGTCTTTTGACCTCTACCTAATCTTGGTTGACTACAGTTGTATCTTGTTGACAGTTTCATGGTCTCAGTTGATTGCATTTGTGTCTTGTTGACCTTTGTATGATCTCGATTGACTGCAACTATGTCCCTTAGACTACTATGTGAACTTGGTTGCCCATAGTTGTGTCTCTTTGACCGCTGTGTGGTCTTGGTTGGCTACTACGTAGTCTCAGTCAACCACAACTATGTCTCTTCGATCACTACATGGTTCTGGTCGATCACAACTGTGTCTCTTCGACTACTGCATGGTCCTAGTTTACCGTAACTATGTCTTTTCGACCGCTGCATGGTCCTGGACAAACCTAATCATGCCTTGTTAACATCTATGTAGTCAGGTTGACGGTAACTGTGCCTGATGGACTGCTGTAGTGTCTTGGTTTACCACACAACGAGATTTTGTGGAGTTTTGGGTTTAGTGTTCTTTCTTAGGTTTACTTCACAAGTTGGTCGTTTCCTTCAGTTTGGGTTCCTTGTTTGATGTGAGAGTTTCCTATTGTCTGTAGATTTTAGATCGAGAAGCCTTGTTGTTGGTCCTTATGGCTAGAGTTTCAAATATTAATTTAGGACCCATATTTTATCCCTAGTGTTTGATTTGGGGGATTTTGACGTCGGTTTCGTTTTAAGCTCCGACAGTACTTGCATTTGTCGACATGGTTTTTATTATCATTGGGGTAAGGATTTTATATTTTTTGTATTGCTTCATAGTTTTGAAAACTAATATTTTATGAGTTATTACATATAAAACCTGATGTGACTTGTTTGATAGTACGTCTGTTCTTACAATATATGTATGTAGGTTTTTACATGTTTATTTTACGTACATGGTGTTTCATTTCATTGCTACATTTATACACTGGTAGATGAATCCACCTGATGTTTTGGATAGTTTCGGTGACAGAATATCATGAAGATATTTTGTTGCAAGTCGCAAAAAATGATTAATAGGGTGGTGATGATGCACTACTTGGATTTCAAATCCCTAAACCTGTCCAAGGTGTATTTGTTATTTCTTTCATCATGAGTGGACGTCGCTGGTCTTCAGATCACCGTTACTCCTTTGTTCTAGCTCAAGTGTTGTCACTAGTCTCTGAATCACCGTCATTGTTTCTTTATGAGTCATGAGGCATTGCTAATCTTCAGATTGTTGCCTTTCTCTACATGCCTTGTGGGCAAGTGGTGAGTTGAGTGTCTTTAAGTGACATTCCCTTTTCACTAGGGATATGTTTTTAAAATAAAAGCGATGAGGGCCTATTTTGTTCTAATTGACTATGTAAACAAAAAGTTTTGATCATTGTCTCATCGATGACTCGTAGAAACTGTTTTAGTAAAAAATGATAAAGAGTTTTGAATGATTTAAATTCATGCATGACATTCTTATTTGATCATAGTTTTGAGATCAAAGATAAAACAAGTTTTTTCATGTGTTGCATATAGTATAGATTGACTTACTGAGTTAATCGTTCATCTCCAAAGAACCCCCTCCTTCCCAAGTTTAGCTCATGATGACCAGGTATGGTGCTCGAGTGGTTGATCCTAGGTTTTTGGTTCTCTCTTTGAGTGTTTCACTTATTTGTCCTTGGTGAAGATATATTTTCTTTTTTTGGTTTGTAGAAGTTGTTGTATGGTGTTGAACAATTTTATTTCTTGTATAGTATATTTTTTTTATTATTGTACTATTATTATTTATTTGGTGATTACTTTGTGAATCTCAATTCATTTTCATGGTTTTGAGCTTTGGTTTATGTTAAGTCTTTCGTTAATAACCTAGCCTTAAACTGAACAATTGAGTCCTCTCTAAAGATCATGTCGTTTGACCCACCCTTTCTGTTAAACCTGCCTCTGAGTCTTGACACTTATTCTACTATTATTTTGATTTTCATTTAAAAGAAATTCCTTAAGCTTGCTTTTAGTTTTTGATCCTATAGGATTAATGTTTGATTTATATTATAATTTTACTTTCTAATTATACCTTTTAATATAGTCATTCGTTAATAGATGACAATAAACATGTCCAACCAAAATCTTAATGTTATCTTAGAAAACTTGTTATAATTAATTTACGGGAAATTGACAAATCAACCATCATCCTTTACTGTTAGTGACAAACCAACCATCATCATTTTTGCTAACAATTTAACCACTGAACTTTGAGAAATTTCCACCACAAATATTATCGTTAACTTTCTGAAAGTCGTAGTGCAAAAGAACAAATACCCATGAAAAAAAACAAAAAGAACTCATGATTTTATAATAGATTTTCAATGGAAAAGAGTTAATATCCATGAAGAATGAATTTAGAAGGTTTCAGGTTTTATAATTTAGAAGATTTTTTAAAAGAATGTTAATGTTTGTAGTTTTTGGATGATTTACAATTGTTTTACAGTCCATGAGAGAATCACAGTTTGCCTGGATTTTTGTAAGAAGAAGAAGAAGACAATGAATATTTTTTATTTGCAAACGAACCGCGGCAGTTTGTCATGAGACCACGGCAGTTTGTCGTGAAACCGCCGCAGTTTGTCGTGAAACCGCCGCAGTTCGTCTTCAGGCCGTAGCGGTCTCATGACAAACCGCTACGATGCAGAATTGGTGAAACTAGAGTCTTTTGACCTCTTCAACTTCAAATTACCATAACTTTGGTTACATGTGTCAGAATTGGCTCCATAAGATATCAAATCGAAGCTCTCTCAGAGATCTACGATCAAAGATTTTATATAAACTGCGAGTCATGAGACCATGGCGGTTTGACGACAAACTGCTGCGGTTCATCGTCAAACCACCGCGGTCTCATGACAAACCGCTGCGGTTCGTTGTCAAACCGTCGCGGTTTCATGACAACCATCGCGGTTCGTCGTCAAAACATTTAACGGCAAACGTGACAATGATGTTAGCGACGTTATGTTTTTATAGTTCAGTGGTTAATTTGTTAGTGAAAAAAAGATGATGATTGGCTTGTCACTAACAATAAAAGATGATGATTGTTTTATTATTTTCGCTTAATTTACTTATCTAGTCACACTTGAAACTATTGAGGGTGTCGTCTGATGTAAATTATGATGTAAAGATGCAACACGTGGATCATGCGATGCTTAAAATTCCTTTAATTTTACATCAAATATGAGCATGGCCAATCAATACCCTACCACAATCCACCAATAACACGTGAATCACGACCAAATGAGCATAGGAAACAGCAGACTCCACTAATCTTTCCTAATCTGCATTAGTTTTTCTTTTTGATTGCAAAATTAATGTTATTAATATCAGGCATCCCTGCAAATTCCTGAAGCAACGTGAATCATGCTTTCTCAGGAAACTAAATAAATTAAAGAGAAAAACCACACAGTTGCAGATATTGTGCATTCATTTTAATTAACTAAAAATTATGCTTTTCATAGATATTGGTTGCAGATGATACCCTCGACAAAGTTTAAATGATAGATTTTTATACTATTGGGAACCGGAGTTGTTTAGGTTTTGTAACATAAGAACAGTGGATAAAAAATTAAAATAATAAAATTTAAAATTTATATACATTATATGCATAAGCCAATTGTTCTACTATTTTTATTTTTGCTTGTCACGATAATGAATTGAATAATCACCATAGTCATGCGTTTTCTATTTTCTGTGGACGTTCTCTCTTTAATTGGTTATTTGGATAAGTATATTGCTCGATGGCCTGGTTTGGTCGACCACATTCAGTCGAAGAACTACGATTAGTCACAACGTAAGATTTGGCCAAGTAATCACTTCACCATCACAAATTTAGCATTCTCAATATTATGATACTAAGGTAAATAGATAATTACTGGAAGTCACAACTTTAATTGTCAACTTCGCAAATGTGCAAATGTTAACTCAAACTCTTGAATTTAATTTATTTCAACAAAAAATTAAAATAATGCAAAATATTATCAAATAGTACTCAACATTTATAATTTTAATTTTTCTAAGTTTCTTTAAATCTTCAATAAGCTTATTAAATACATAGACTTTAACCAAAACCATATTAAAAAAGTACATTAACAAAGACATTTATTAATAAGATGTATTAACCAAAAGATACATGAATTAAAAGGATAATTGAATTAAGTTTATAATTTCAACATCCTTCCTTAAACTTAATTATTTGTAACTCTGACCATCATTCTTAGCTTGCTAAAAGTGTTATACTTAAGAGACTTCGTAAAAATATCCACAACTTGATAATTAGTTTTCACATACTTCACTTGTACTTCATTTTTTGTGATAGTCATGAAAAAAATAGGGAACGACAAATCAACCATCGTACTTTGTGATCAATAACAAGTCAATCACTAAAGTATTTTTGCTAACACCTTAACCATTGAACTATGGAAAATGGATGGAGTAAACATCGTTGTTATATTTTCTGTTAAAAAGCGTTGTCGTTTCGCTGCGGAACGATGTCTTTTCGCGGCAGAAGGTTGCCTATCACTTTCTGCTGCGGAACGATCACTTTCTACCCTGGAACGATCACTTTCTGCAGAGGAACAATTATTTTCCTCTGAAAAAAAGTGAGACATTGGTGATGAACACTGGACGACAACGATGGACCAGAAAGAGCAAGGAGAAGATGGTGATGAGAACTTGACTGTGAAATTGAGAAGGGAGAATTGTTTTTTACGATGAGAAGATGTTTGGAAAACAGAAAACGTGGAAATTATTTTCGACGATGGACCAAACCATGCTGGAGCTTCCCAGCATCGTCTTCTCTGTAATATTGTTTCAGTTATTGCAATTTTAGCATACAAATTAGAATTTGCAGAGAGTAAACATAGAATCAGCAGCGTCTTCGCAGTATTATTTCTCAACAGGTAATGGTGGTGTTTACAACATCTATTTTCCATAGTTTAGTGGTTAAGTTGTTAGCAAAAAATTTTCAGTGATTAACTTGTCATTGATCAGAAAGTATGACAATTGATTTATCATTTCCCCAAAAAAATAATACCTTATATCTATATGCTTGCTTCTATCATGAAAAATGTGATTTTTTGCTAGTTTAATAGTAGATTTATTGTTAACAAGAATTTATATAGCTTCCTTTTGTGTCAGTTGTAACTTCTTCAATAGTCTTCTCAACAATATGACATCACATACACAAGATGTAGTAGCAACATACTTACCTTTACAAATAGATAGTGTCACAATTTGTTATTTCTTTGAACTCCATGTAAAAGCTATATTACCCATGTCACGCCCTAAAGGGGACCCAAGACAGAACGATGAATGAACAAGATCAAAATTGAACTAAGTTGCTCAACCCTTTAACTTTAATTAGACAGCGGAAGTCTTAAATGAAACTTAAATAACTAGGGCCAAACCAACTAGGATAATTCAAAAGTTCATCAATGACATCATGATAAAGTAGAAATATAAATATCCAAATAACATTAACTCTACCAAAATATACAAGTAGAAATATAAATCTCATCAAGAAAACAACTCAAATTACAATTAAACTAGATAGATAAACTACCAAACTCACTCAGCATCAATAAATCAAAATCGTCCAAACTAATACCTGAGGAAAATGTCGTTGGGGTAAGTCAACTAAACTTAATAAGGATACAGTTTTACATACCATGTTAAAATAAAAATAAAAATATAATGGGAAGCAGGCCATATAAAATATCAGTGTAAAAATCTGGTTCTAAAACAATAGTAAGGCAAACATTAGAAAAAAAAATTCACTATAGTGTGGTATATATAGAAAATAGACCCTATTGTACCACATGAAAAGCCCAGTGAAAATATAGTCACTCATAGAATACGATCACACTATGACATAGGCATAAAAAGTAACTACAATACTCAGAGATTGCTAAAGTGTAATACTTCAATTTTTTGTCATATTAAGTCTAGATTGAGGATGATGACATTTGGTGATAATTGGATAATATTAGTGTTGATATAGTTATGAATGGTTTATGACTTTTATAAATAGTGAAATTTCATGTTTTTATGTAATTAGAAGGTAGTGGTCTATCTGGGAGGGATTGATCGACCAAGAATACATAGTATGATGAAGGGTGGTCGATCAGGATGTGTAGCGGTCGAACGACTTCAGTATAGATTTGAAATGGTGAGGTTTTGCAATCGTTCAGCCAAAGTGAAGCAGTCAATTGTTTTTTTTTTTACAGATTGTAAAGTTGGTTTTTTGCTGTCGATCAGCTAAAGAAAGTGATCGATCGGTATTCTGAAGAATAGACAGAGTATTTTCTAGGGACGCCACTTTATGCTTGTTGGATGAGGAAGGAAATTAGGCTATATTAAGGGGAGAGACTTGAGAAATAAAAGAGGAAAAAACTTGAGGGGATAGGAGGGGAGGAAACCGTGAGAGAAAATGAGAGAGCTTCAGAAGAAGAAAAGGAGAGGGAACCAAGAAAGAAGAAAGGAAGAAGAAAAAAAGGAAGGAGAATGCTTCAACTTGGAGGAAATATTTGTGTCTTCTCATTTCTCCATGGAATAGAGGTAAGAAATAGATGTTTGTGTTTTCCTTTTATGGGCTACATCACAAGAGGTAGGTTGTTGTTTATGTAGGATCGATATACGCCTATAGGGGGGATGAATATAGCGTACTAGTTATTTCATGCAATATTTAATCTCTAATAACTCTAAGTGATTTAATGCATATAATTAAGTAAAACAATCACACATATATGCAATAATATAAAGAGTAAGGGTAAGAGGGTGCATACAGTTTGTTTACGCGGTTTGGTAAACTCCCCTGCATCCGCGCTCCAAGATTCAATTGGAGGTTCACTAACTAATTGACTTATATGTGTCAATTAAACCGTTTACAAAGACTAATTATAAGGGCATCACCCTTTGACTATTATGGGTCATCAACCTAAGTTTGACTATTGCGGTGAGTCACCCGTTGATTGAACTTTCGGGCGTTCAATCAAGCCATAGAGTATTTAGGGTTGTCATCCTTGTGTGATGAATCCTTACGGAATCACCATTTACAATTTAGCGCAAGTATAGAATATGAAAATTAATGCACAATCTATCTAATCCAAATTCTCCCAAATATAACTCTCAAGTTTATGGGTTGGGGAGAGTTGGATTTAGAATAATAATTGCTCACAGTGATTGATTCGTGTATAAAATTCGGCAGGGCTTCGCCACAATTCTCGGTTCGTTAGTTGTAGAGGGCTTGGAGTGAACTTATATATATAGGCAGTGGACTTTCGAATCATCCTCAACTTGTTTCGAATGTCCACATGTAGCTGTTGGAAAATATCCGTTGAAATCCATCTGTTGAAAATATAGCCGTTATGCACAATTTGGAACTTTCGGACGCGGGTCTTCGTCCACCGTCGCTTCCGCACTCGTCCGCATGAACAAAATATATTTTCCCCCAGCTCATCCACAGTTATCCTTGTCTCGTCCTGACCTGTCCAAAACACTTCTTCGGACACAAAACTCCATCCTCATGTCCTCAATTTCTCGTCCGAAGTATACCTCAAATTGTACATATTCAAAACAGACGTATTCGAGTTCGTTCGCATCAGTTTGCATCCGTCCGCGAATCACACTTGAAACAGGGATTCAAAATCTCATCCTCAATCTTGTCTTCAGTCTCGTCCTGGAGTTCGCAATCCTAGAAAGGTTCGGATGCCATTTCCCGTCCTCACTTGTCTGTGCCTCGTTCGCATGAACACATTGGGACGAGTTTTCACTTCGTCATGCCATCCACAGGTCACTCTAATTTCACCCCTAAACTATTCTGAGTCCCTAAAAGATATCAAACACTACATGGACTCAAGTAAACATGTTAGCACATTGATAATACCCATTTTTAGGATATTTCCCATAAACACGGATATAAATATTATGATAAAACTGATAAGAATAATATCAAATAAATAAAAAAATACAACACAAAATACAACTTATTGATTTATTAAATTAATCAATATTTTATTCATTATCAAAATAAAACTGAGCCTAATAAAAAGGTTAACAGTTTATTCACTTGAGGATTTGATGCTTGATGATTGTGGTTGATAGATGATAGGTTCTTGATCATGTTATTTCTCGAAGATGTATTGTTTGATGTTTTGATGCTTTTGTTTAATAGATTTTAAGTTGAACGATCATGTTGATGTTTGAGAATGTATTGATGATATGTCAGATTTTACTAAATTGTGTGTAATCATGCTCATGCATCATAGTTTCACAGAACATTATGAAAAGAAATTCTTATGCATATGTTTTGAAAATGAAACTTACATATTATGAAAATAAACGTAAATAGATGCCAAGGGGTATGAGTTTTTGAGTTGGCTACCCGTATGGGTCAAAATGTGTCACTCTACCTTATACGGTGATACCTCTAGCACTTGGATGGGTAATTAGACTAAGAACCAACTTGGGGAACTTACGAAAAAATCACAAAAAATATCCAACTATTAAAATCTGGTCTGGGTGTCCCTCCATCGAACGTCCTTCACATTTTTATAAATCTGGTTGACTGTGGATTAAGTTCGGATGTCCTCTCTCAAGTATCAACCCCTTCTGTGGAAATGAACATTTCCACAGATACATGTGCTTCAGTTGAGGACGCGTGCACTTCTGTCGAGGATAGATATGTTTCCACTGAGTACATGTGCACTTCCGTTGTGGAAACATTCGTTCCCATGAATATGTACATTTCCACTGCAGAAACTTTGCGAAAGCCTACACTTCGGCGGATACTCGTCTTCAACATAGGATTTTCAAGTAACCCGAAAACTCTAACTTCCTTAAAAACGTTTCCAACTTTAAACAATACAGAATAATTGCTAACATAATTTGATATTTTTTGCCAAAAATTAACATATTTTTAATCCAAATTTCCAAATTTTAAAATCTAAACTTTAAACTCTAAACAAAGTTACACTTCTCAAATAAAATTCAAATCCGAAATTATGGAGAATTGGTAAACACAAAATTGGATTTTTACCTCTTGATGATAACCAAAACTCCAAGGCTTTCAAACCCCAGATCATAGGATTCCAACCCATTATACAGCACACAAAACCTAAATCGAATTGGGTATTAGAAATTGATTTCTTCTTGAATTTTTCTTTAGAAAATGGATGAATTTACTTACCAGAATGTCTTCACCAAAAACTTCAAACACCCAGCAACCGATCTTTCACAATGTACACATTCAATCTAGAAAATTCTCCAAAGACTAGAAGAATCACCTCTAAATGCCAAATGGCTAAGGTGCATATATGGTAACCCTCCCAAAATTAATTAATTAGGGTAATAATCCATATCATCAATGGTAACAATTATAACCCATGTAGAAAACTGAATATGTTTTTCTTTTTTGGTCATTCATATCTCCACCTCAATCATTATCGTTATATCCAACAAGTTTAAATTTATCAGAAAATGAATAAAGTAAACCAAAATCAATTGGACCTTTGATATATGGGAGAATCTATTTCGATGCCTTAAATGTGTCATTGTTGGTGAATTCATGAATTGACTAACTAGTTCAAGTAGAAATAAATATATGGTCGTGCAAGTTAATTGCTTCCAACTTTCAACAAGGCTCTTGAAAGTTGTACAATCAACTTTCTCTAGTTTCTCATTCTTCATTTTTTGATAATTTCACTCCACATGCCACTGGAGTGTTCATGAGATCACAATTCTCCATCTTGAACTTTTTTAGAATCTCTCTAGTGAAACTTTTTTTAGATATGAAAATACCATAATCTCTTTGATCAATCTTGTAACATCCCATAACCTTTTCCGTATAAAAATTTTTCTTTTCTTTAAAACCATCATAAAACCATTGCGTAATAAAACCAGAGTCATAAATATAAAGCGGAAGTCTTAATCATATAAAACATACAGCGAAAGTCTTTTACATTTTCAATACCATAAATCCATTGTTTAAATAAAAACATTTATTTCATTTCCGCCAGCCATAACCACAGGTCAATGTCACCAACAATACAAACACCCACACAACAATACTCCATCAGCTACAGTCTTTAATAGCTTTATCCATTCATCTGGTCTATACCTACATCAACGGGACTTAACTATGAGCCTAACGCTCAGTACATGATATAAACGTAAAACATAGAATTCACATTCAATTTCTATAACATTGCATAAGATTTTCTATTTCATTTCTCTTTTACTGTTTATGTCTTTTATCATTATTTCATTTTGCTTATATGTCGGGCGTATCAAACCGAACCATATAAACATTCGTTTACTGTTTATATGTCGGGCGTATAAAACCAGACCATATAAACATCTATTTACTATTTATATGTCGGGCATATCAAACCGGACCATATAAACATATGTGCTGAGCGTATCCAACAAGACCACAGTTGACTTCTATGCCGGGCGTATCAAATCGGTCCACAGTCATTTACTTGATACCTGTGTCGGGCACATCTAATCAGTCCACAGCTGTTCACTTATCTTGATTACTGTGCCAGGCGTGTCCAACTGGTCTACAGTTGTTTACGTGCATTTCATTTTCGTGTACTTTATGATTTCATGTCTTAACGTTATCGTGCACATACAAATCCTAACTAATGTGTTCTTTAATCGTATCCTTAAAATGTGATCCGTCCTATTTAAGACAATGAACTTAATTCTAATAAACATACAAGCAAATAACATACATTTCCATACAATAACATAATTATGCATTTAATAAACAAACATCAAACAAAACCTAATTTCTCGTGATGTAGGTCCTTTCAGACAAAGCACATGCAATAGCACGTACCTGAAGTCTTTAGCTTTAAACGAGTTATCACTTACAGTTATCCTTCTCGAAACCTATCCATTATTAATACATATAACTATTAATAATTAATTTCCAATAATAAAATCTCATAACTTCAACTAACATGCTCATATACCCATAGTGGATAACCTACTATTATTTCCAAACTATCAAATAACCTTATCTTCCAACAATCACTTTATCCAACAACGATAATCCTTAATCCAATAATTATTTCAACCTTATCCTTCATAATAAAATCTATTATTTAATAATTACCTTATTCCAATAATCCAACTTATTCATACCAATATACTTCACATAATATAATTAACAACCTAATCATATATTTTCAATAATATGCTCATTCATACGAAGTGACCAATTTCTACCCAACTAATAAAACTCATATCACCAACTAATTTAATAATTACTTAATCTAACAATCCCAAAGCCACGGCTACACAATCATGACCACTATTCCAAATTCAAAAACTAAGGAATACATACCTTCAGAAGCTAAACTTCACGACTTCGCTTCTCTGTACAATCTCTCACAAATTTACTTCTAGTTGTCTACGTCCAAGGAATAACCTCTATCCAAACCATGCAACTCCACGGTTAACACACAGAACACAACATAACTCTCAACACTCAAACCTTACCAACCTCTTTGTAAAAACTTGACAGTATAACAGTATCATCACCTCTCTGGAAAACATTCATCCCACCTTCACTATTTATAGACAAAATCCAACGTCTCCCAGCGTGAAGATAGAAAGACTAGGGACACCATCCTTTAATGTCCAGCAACCTCTCATTATCTTGTAACGCTTCTTATGTCTCAACGCGTAAAACGTCATCCTGTTTCAACTTCCAGCAACGTTCTAGACGTTCACTATCATAACAGATGACCATTCAAATTCCTGGCGGTTGATCGCAGCGGATGATCACACCATACCAAACAAATGCCAAGAACAACTGTTAAGTTTTCCTTCAGAATTTACCCATTTTCACACCGGTCGATGACACAAGTCGATCTCAACTTGCCAATCGACTGCCCCTCCAACAATTGATTTTCAACATTTCATCCAGATTATTTCATTACCCCATGCAATTAACATGACAATATTATATATAAATAAATAAATAAATATATATATATATATATATATATATATATATATATATATATATATATATATATATATATATATATTCCCCATATACTTGTCATTAATCATATAAATCTCATTTTTCCAAATATCCAAAACTCAACCCATACTATATTTATCATCATTCCTCCTTCACCTCATCCTTCACTAAATCCAATATGTCCTAAAATATTATAAATCATATACTTTCAACCTTATAATATCCAAACATGTCGAAATATATTTTCTCTTAATATTTCCACTGACTATCAAACTAATTGATATCAACCAATCTAACTCCAAAATCACCAAATAGTTCTCCAATTGACTTCAATCCTTCTTATAACCCATCTATGAACATAACGGGGTATCATCATTCATTTATTCCAAATGCATTTCTCTTTACCAATATTTTTACTTGTCGAACTTGGCTCATAATATCCCAAAATTATCACTTAAGCTATGCTTTAAGCTCAACAAAGATTTGAGATATTACAACCCTCCCCCCTTATATAAATTTTGCCCTCAAAATTTTTCTAGTCTAAAGATATCAATTCTTATCTAAAACGTATTCTATTAGTATTCTTTCCAATTTAGCCTCTTCGATCTCCTAAGCTTTTGATACAATCCTATAGTATGGCACATCTTCATTACAATATATCTTAATTCCTCTATATATCTCAGCCTTTAATCCTTGAATGAACTCCTCAAACTTTACTAACTCACCTAACTTCTAGGTTCTAACCATTTTTTCTAAATACTTACAAGGAAAAATATCCTTAAATCTTATCAAAGTCATTTCTCTTACGTCCTAAGTTGTACCTGAGCTGCCTTAATAGTAACCTACCACGTTAATTCCAATCCTAACCCTATTCTTTCCCTCACTATCATAATTATCTACAGCTAATTCTATAGATAAAACACTATTCTTAATAAAGCATTGTACTTAATACTTACAGTTGATGAAGCATTCCCGTGTTGAGTTTGCAATGTTGGTAGTCCACATAAATGATTTTCCCTCGGCTATGCTCTTATACCATTTGTAACATCCTGTAACCTTTTTCATATAAAAATTTTGGGTAAATGACAAATCAACCATCATGGTTTGTGATCAATGACAAGTCAACCACTATGGTATTTTTTTTAACAAGTTAACCCCTGACGTATGGAAAAAATGACAAACCCAACATTGCAATCATGTTCTCTATTAATAAGTTGACGTGAGAAACGCGGTGTCTCAAGACACCCAGTGCGGTGTCTTGCAACAAGACACCGCACTTTTTTTGCAGTGTCTTGCTGCAAGACACCGCAAAAAGCACCTCATCAAGTGTCTTCAAGACACCGCAAAAAGTGCGGTGTCTTGCTACAAGACACTGTAAAAAAAAGTGCGGTGTCTTGCTACAACACACCGCAAAAAGTGCGGTGTCTTGCTGCAAGACACCGCAAAAAAAGTGTGGTGTCTTGTTGCAAGACACTGCAAAAATTGCGGTGTCTTGCTGGGTGTCTTGAGACACTGCGTGTCTCACGTCAACTTATTAACGGAGAACATGATTGCGATGTTGGGTTTGTCATTTTTTCCATACGTCAGTGGTTAACTTGTTAAAAAAAATACTATAGTGGTTGACTTGTCATTGACGACAAACCACTATGGTTGATTTGTCATTTACCCAAAAAATTTTCTTTTCTTTAAAACCATCGTAAAACCATTGCGTAATAAAACTAGAGTCATAAATATACAGAGGAAGTCTTAATCATATAAAACGTACAGCGGAAGTCTTTTACATTTTCAATACCATAAACTCATTGTTTAAATAAATACATTTATTTTATTTTCGTGAGCCATAACCACAGGTCAATGTCGCCAACAAAACAAACACCCACACAACAATACTCCATCAGCTACATCCTATAACAGCTTTATCCATTCATCTGCTCCTTACCTATATCAATGAGACTTAACTATGAGTCTAACGCTTAGTACGTGATATAAACGTAAAATATAGAATTCACATTCAATTTCTATAACATTGCATAAGATTTTCTATTTCATTTCTCTTTTACTATTCATGTCTTTTATCGTTATTTCACTTTGCTTATATCTTGGGCGTATCAAACCGGACCATATAAATATCTGTTTACTGTTTATATGTCAGACGTAACAAACCGGGCCATATAAACATCTGTTTACTGTTTATGTAACACCTCGAATCTTTATATCTAAATTTATTAAGAAAAATTAGAAATTTATTAGGGGCATTTGGATTAATTGAATAATTATCGGGGTATTACTGGTGACGTATTCGTTAGATTATAATCTATGGAGATTACTGTGATTAAAATAAATATTAATTTGATTAATTAAATTATAATGTATGTGATCAATTAGGGTTAGTTAAATTAAATTATAACATAAATGATTAATTGGGTTAATATTTATAAGTGAGACTGTTATTAAATAACTAAATCAATTTAGCGTCCCTCATTTCGTCTGGCCTTCGGCCATTTGGCGAAATGACAAAAAGGGGGTATTAAGATTAAATTAGAATTTATCGTAAATAACCATATAAAGTGAGGTTAATAATTAATGTCATATAAATAAATAAAATAAAATAAATAGAAATTAAAAAAAGGAAAAGAAGAATGGCTTAGCCATTCTTCTGGAGAAGCCCGAACAACGAACGAGAGCGAAGGGAGGAGAGGGAGGACGATCAGAGTTAGCAGGCGACAAGACTGACGACGACGATCTGGCAAGCGACGAGAGGCGGGAGGCAGCGGCGCCGTCGAGGCTCTAGCATACGGCGATGTTGAGGAGATGGGCTTGCGAGAGAATAGGGATCGGGATCAAATCATGCCAACAACGATTTTTTTGGCCTTGGCAAAGGCGTTTTTGAGGTACGCCGATTATTTCTGTCCTCCTCCTTCACGTTCTGCTGGCCGGCGGTGAATGGCTTCAGTAGCAATGAATGGTGAGGAGTTGGGATGCAGGGGAATGGGTACCTCGGGTCGATGGGCTAGGTTGGACGGGCTGGGTGGAGCTGCAAGGCCCAAGTTGCAGCTCGGCCCAAATTGGTGCTCTTCTAGCTTGGCATCAACATGGGGAACACCTTGTACAAACTGAGCAGCGGCTGGTTGGGCATGCTTGGGAGTGCCACTCTCTACCCTGGGTGACGGCAGAGAGTGTCCTCTCTCCATTGTTGATATACGTAGGGGATGAGGCAGAGAAGGAGAAACAATTTTGTTGGGGAAGGGAAGCTCTCAAGTGTAGCTCCTCAGGTGTTCTTCCAGGTGGGGATTTCTTCCACTTCTAAATGGATTTTTTTGGACGTTTCTAATCTGTTAATGGGTGTGGATGAGCTGGTGATGCAGTAGTGGCCGAGAGTCATGACAGCGGAGGAAGAGGTCAGCTTTTGGTTGTTCTTCAGGTATTGATTTCTCCATGCTTTCTTTATGAATTAATGGAGATGTTTTGCTACTTGGAAATGAGCTTATGTTTAGTTTCAAAGTTGATAAATATGCTTAGTTGGGCTATTTGGACTCTCTGTTAGTGATATATGGTTTGGCCACAGAGATTTTATGTTGATGCATGAGTTGTTGTTTCGTTGGTCACAATGGGAGTGTGGTTTTCTATTTACTGGTTTTATTGGAAATGGTAATTGATTGCGTAAGATTCGGTTATGTGAAATTAACTACTGCCTTGATATATGATTTGTTGGAAGTAATTCTTTTGTTATTCCAGCTATGTAAAGGGAGTGAAGCATGTGTAATGTAGTTTTGGGACTCGGCTAGATATTGTTATTGGGATTATTTGATTGGGTTATATGATATTCCGTTTAGGAGTCAGAAAAATACTTAGAGTTAGTACAAATTAGAATACGATTCATTGATGAGTTATAATGTTTTAATTTGTGAAGGTGTCAAAAGAAGGAGAAGGATAACAGTTAGGCGCAAAACGCGATATAGGTTTGAGGTAAGGAATTTGTGTGTGTCTTGGCCATTGAGGCCCTACACCACAAGTAGAGTGCGTGCATTTTATGTTCATTTTCTGAAATGCTCACTGCTAATTCCTTAGATGATTTCCTATGGTATTTCCTTGTTGATTTCTTGCCATGGACATTCCCTTGATTTGGATAGTATAGAATTGTTAGCATTTGTTAGAATATGATTTGCTCCTTGATTCATTTCCTTTATTGTCAGTTTTACTTTCGTAGTTGTCTCTGTATTGTGATCAAATGCTTTACTTTGTAGACATATTCTTTACTATTAATTGTCCTTCTTACTGCATATGTTTTACTTTAATTGTTGTGATGGATTGCTATGATAAATAATCTAGGAGTGAATGTGATAAGTGTAAAGGATGAAAGCGTGAATGATAAGGAGCATGAATGTGCTAAGAGTTCTTTTAAACGTTCTGTCATGTGTTATCTACTTGCTATCTAGATTACATCTCTTATGGTAATTCAACCGTCATTTCTTTCATTCTATATATATATATATATCGTCTGGTTATTTCTTTTTTATGTCCATGTTAAATTAACGAGCATGTTAACCAATTGAGTATGATAATTAACTAGTTGGAATTGATAATTAATTAGTTGAGCATGTTGGACAACTAAACTAGCATTTCTTAATTGTACCCAAGCATGTTAACAAAGATAGTAGATGGCTTAATTATACTTTATTTGAGCATTTAAATCAACTAGAATAACTAATTGTAAACTTGAGAATGTAATTAATTAGAACGATATTAGCATGTAAATTACTTAACTTGTATTTATATCCTTCCGAGCATGTAAATCGGCTAAGCATGTAAAATGTAATATTATTTCAAGCATGTGATTACTACTTAAGTAAATTAATTAGCTAAGTATCTTAATTAGTTAGTGAAATGCTCCAAGTTGCAATGAGAGCACCTAACCGAATCAGCTAAACAGTTTCTGAAATATTCTGACCAGACTTGCTTCAAGTAATAATATCTCCCAAACTAGACATGAAGAAGAGCTATAATTTGGTGGACATTATAACAGCAAGCTCATAAACAATATATCAAAATTCCAGCTCAAGAACCACTCGGAATCTCCAGATATGGCTAAAACAATTCAGCTCTGATTTTAGGGTTTTGCCCAGAACAGTTCCGTCAACAGAAAAATAATTGGTGAGTACTCAGCATGCATACAACGAAACGACGCCAAATTTGGAGGATTTTAGCTCAACAACATAAAGAATAACTCAGTCGAAAACCAGCTCAAAAGGACATCAACAAGTCGCTCAAATCCAGTCTCAATCGCAATATTACAAGCAGTAAAATATCCAGAATTTTGGCCAACTAGAAATCAACAACAAAATGACCCTAAACATATACCTTTCAATAGGATCAACTTTCGTAGACAGGGGAGTCTGAAAATATGAGAAATAAGAGGGAAAAACCAAGAATCCATTTGATGAACAGACAAGAAATTGCAAAGAACTACTAAGGAGTCCGCTAAACCTCCTAACGTGAGAGGAGTGACTTCAATTGGCTTACCGGTTAAGGAAGCACTCTCCAAGGGGTTGAATACTTCTCCTACTTCCACACCATAATAAGCTCCACAAGAATGGAGTATTGGAAGAAGCAGCAACACTTCCAACTCGGCCAAGAAGTATTCAAGAGAACCGAGTTCGGGCAAGAGAAAGATCAGACAATGAAGGAGATTGCCGCAGACCACTCTTCATAAGAGAAAGCTAGGGTTTATGTTTTGTTCAGAAATAATCTCGTTCCAAAGGGTTCATTAGAGAGGATTAATACCTCTCTAATGAAAAAAATATGTTTTTACAAAAATACCCTAAATAGAAAATGACTAAACAACCCTTAACAATAACACAAAACCAATAAATCCGAGTTGGGTTTTGGTTTCTGTAAAGGGGCCATTGGACATAGTAAAAGACACCCAAATATGACGTTCAATAGCTCTTTAGAAAGCTATGGATGTTGGCTACATTAAGTATGAAGGACTAAAGTTGAAAAGAAGTCATCCCAATTGAAGAAATAGGCCTTGAACGTCTAGAGGTCAGATTCAAGGCGGAAAAGATAGCCCACAATTTTCTCCTATGCTTGCAAGACCTCCACTAGCCCAATTGTACCAACTCCTCTTTGTTTAATTGATCCAAAAAACTCTCCTCCAAGTTAGCTAGATAAGAAATACTTACAAAAAAGATAAAAATATTAGAAATCAAAGGAGCCCTTGGCTCGGGCTCAGGTGACGGGACCTTGGGGCACATCAGTTAGCATATTAACTTAGCTAGGTTTAGCATGTTTTAACGTTAATTAATATTGTTGCATGAGTATGTTAATTCATTTAAGTACATTCAAGCATGTTAATTAATAGAAGTAGATAAATAGACTTGGACATGTTAATTGACTAAAGTGGTGCTGTAACTTGAGCATGTTGACTAATTAGTTAATCTAAGTACGTAACTAAGCATGATAATTAACCAGTTGTTTAAACCTTGAACATGATAACGACTTAGTCGAGAATGTAACTAAATTGGATTAATATTTGCACGACAACTAATCGAGACATGCCATGTAATAAGCTTGTGATTAATATGTTCAATTAGTATCCTTAACCAATGAACTAGAACGAGAGCATATTTAAATCAATTAGAATAATAAATATAGGAAGCATGTAAATGCACTAGGATAATTTACATGTTAATCGATAGTATGCTTTCGATTCTTTTCCGAACGATATTATCCTATTAATTCGAGCATGTTTTCCTTATTTCAATTTATTGTACTTGTTCTCTGTGGTGTGCAATTATTTCCTTCTATTATATGTTTTACTTTCCTTATATGTGCTTTCAATTACTTCTATATGCGCACTTCAATTCCTATTAAAGTTACGTTATATGCATTGTGCGTCATATTAGGTTGAGATCATGTTAATAGAAACCTAATAGGAGTACCCCTTCGGGGTGGAACCCACATGCACGGTGAGGAAAATGCTAAGAACAAGAATGTTCGGGATGAGCGGGATACGCCCATCACCGAAGAAACCCTCTCGGCAGGATACGTCGGGAGGAAAGAAACCCTGAAGGCGAGATATGTCGAAAGGGGAGGACTCTTAAAGGCGAGATACTCCAAAAAAGGGATGAAAAAGGGAGTTAGAGGGCATATGGGTAGTGGAACTAGTTCGCAGTTAGGCGAAGCCCCCAACCTCGACGGGAACGGGGACCTAGCTGCAAGTAAAGGGTGAAGTCTAGTCAACTATTCCATCCCCTAAGAACCCTCCAATCTCCAGCTCGATGCATGAGTATAGAACAAACAAAAGAAAGAATGTAATGAAAAGAATTGGTTTGGGTGGCCCCCACTCCAAGAAGAATTAAAGAGAGGTATATGCATAATTGTTTTCCCCATTTCCTTACTGAGCCATTAGGCTCACGTATTACTTGTGGTGTAGGTACAACGATGAACAGATAACAAGTAGATGATGAACACATAACGAAGCAGGGATGAATGATTTTGCACGCGCGAAACTCGGGGCTGGCCAGGCAAAGAAAAGAACGAGTAAATGATTGTAATCATATTAAGTTTATTGTTTTGCACTTCATTGTTTAGTTTATCCTTTAAACGATTCATTTACACTTCCACCATAATTTACAAGGGTTGTTTCTTTACGCTTCCGCAAGATTTTAAACAAATGGTTTTTATTTTATTATTTACACTTACGCACCTTGTAATTGGTTTTCCCAAACGAGTTTAAAGAAAGAGTCAGTAGCAATCCAGTTAGACGTACTCTGACACGCTTTGTTTTAAAAAGAAAGAAATTTCAAATTTTTACGCATTTTAACGATTTACGAAATCCAGGTCGTTACAGTTTATATACCCGGCGTATCAAATCGGACTATATAAACATCTGTGCTAGGCGTATCCAACTTGGCCACAGTTGACTTCTATGCCAGGCGTATCAAATCGGTCCACAGTCGTTTACTTGATATTTGTACTGGGCGTATCTAACTGGTCCACAACTGTTTACTTATCTTGATTACTGTGTCGGGCGTGTCCAACCGGTCCACAGTCATTTACTTGCATTTCATTTTCGTGTACTTTATGATTTCATGTCTTCACGTTATCGTGCACATACAAATCCTAATTACCATGTTCTTTAATCGTATCCTTAAAATGTAATCTGTCCAATCTAAGGAACTAAACTTAATTCTAATAAACATGCAAGCAAATAACATACATTTCCATACAATAATATAACTTATGCATTTAATAAACAAACATCAAACAAAACCCTAATTTCTTGTGATGTAGGTCCTTTCGGACAAAGCACATGCAATAGCACTTACCTGAAGTCTTTAACTTTAAACGAGTTATCACTTAGAGTTATTCTTCTCAAAATCTATCCATTATTAACACATATAACTATTAATAATTAATTTCTAATAATAAAATCTCTTAACTTCAACTAACATGCTCATATATCCATAGTGGATAACCTACTATTATGTCCAAACTATCAAAAAACTTTATCTTCCAACAATCACTTTATCCAACAACGATAATCTTTAATCCAATAATTATTTCAACCTTATCCTTCATTCAATAACTACCTTATTCTAATAATCCAACTTATTTATACCAATATACTTCACATAATATAATTAACAACCTAATCATATATTTTCAATAATATCCTCATTCATACGAAGTGACTAATTTTTACCCAACTAATAAAACCCATATCTCCAACTAATTTAATAATTACTTAATCTAACAATCCCAAATCCACGGCTACACAATCATGACCACTATTCCATATTCAAAAACTAAGGAATACATACCTTCAGAAGCTAAACTTCACAACTTTGCATCTCTGTACAATCTTTCACAAATTTACTTCTAGTTGTCTGCATCCAAGAAATAACCTCTACCCAAACCATGCAACTCTACGATTATCACACAGAACACAGCATAACTCTCAACACTCAAACCTTACAAACTTCTTTGTAAAAACTTGACAGTATAACAGCTTCATTACCTCTCTAGAAAACACTCATCCCACCTTCACTATTTATAGACAAAATCCAACGTCTCCCCGTGTGAAGATAGAAAGCCAAGGGACACCATCCTTTACTGTCCAACAACCTCCCATTATCTTGCAACCCTTCTGATGTCTCAACGCGTAAAATGTCATCCTCTTTCAACTTCCAGCAACGTTCCTGATATTCACTATCATAACGGATGACCATTCAAATTCCTGGCGGATGATCAAAGCGGATAATCACACCATGCCAAACAACCTCCAAGAATAGCCGTTAAGTTTTCCTTCAACATTTACCCATTTTCACACCGGTCGATTACGCCGGTTGATTGCAGCTTGCCGATCAACCGCTCCAATTGACCACCCCCTCAACAATTGATTTTCAGCAATTCATCCAGATTATTTTGTTACCCATGCAATTAACGTGGCAATATATATGTATATGTATATATTCACCATATACTTGTCATTAATCATATAAATCTCATTTTGCCAAATATCCAAAACTCAACACATACTATATTTATCATCATTCCTCTTTCACCTCATCCTTCACTAAATTCAATATGTCTTAAAATATTATAAATCATATCCTTTCAACCTTATAATATCCAAACGTGTCGACATATATTTTCTCTTAATATTCCCACTGACTATCAAACTAATTGATATCAACCAATCTAACTCTAAAATCACCAAATAGTTCTCCAATTGACTTCAATCCTTTTTATATTCCATCTATGAACATAACGGGTATCATCATTCACTTATTCCAAATGCATTTCTCCTAACCAATATCTTTACTTGTCCAACTTAGCTCTTAATATCCCAAAATTATCACTTAAGCTATGCTTTCAGGTCAACAAAGATTTTGGATATTACAGATCTCCATGCCAAGATAGTACGACATTCGATCAATATCCGTCATTTTAAACTTTTTGATCATTGCTTGCTTGAATTGGCCGTATATACTTGGTCAAGAGAGAGTTACATCTTCAATTACATTTTGTGTTACTTCATAAGGATTTTGAAAACTTTTCATACGAGGCTCTCTTTCACTTGCGATTCCATTGGAAGAAGATGAAGAAGGTGTGTTGATAACTTTTGAAAAAGAGTTATATTACAAATATAATTTATATAAATATTGTTTGAAATTAGTGATGTAATTAATAAAAAACTTATTTTTGTTATTGAATATTACAACACACTGCAATATCAGTTTATATGTAAAAGAATCTGTCTTTATTTGATTTTTATGATAAAACTTCTATAAATTGATATTTAATGTAGATTCATGATGAGAAGAATATTTGATTGCAGAAAATACAATGGAGATTTATCAAGAGAAAGGGGATTTAAATTCTTTATAAAATAGGAGATTCTAGGGATGAGAGAGAAAAGGAAATCTTGAAGAAAATAAGAATGGATATGTGGCTGATATTTTAGATATAATTCAAATCTGAATTCACAGATGGATGAGAGAGAAAATATTCAAATTGTCCAATATGGATAAGGAGGAAATTAATTTGACTAAATTAGTGAAAGCAATAATGGGGAAAAGGAGGTAACCTAGAGCAGAAAAGGAAGAACTTTAGGATCAAAAAATGAGGTTTAGAGAGGAGAGGATCCGGAGAAGGGAAACAAAAGAAAAAAGAACCCATCTAGGTGAAAATTCAGCAGTGGAAAAAGAGGAATCTTCTTGCTATGATAGTACATGCTTTGATTCTATTTATTAATTCATAACATGCTACCAAGAAGACAATAACAAAAGCACTTGTGAAACATACAACTAATTACATGCTTCCTACTTTATTATCTAAATGATTTAAACATGTTTTGAACAACCATTACAACTAATTACACATACTCAAGCAATTAGTTTAATTTCTCATGCTAGTTCATTAGCATGTTCAGGTTCTTAATTATCTTAGTTAGTGTACATGCTCCTTTGGTCAAGTAAATCAATTAATCATGCTTACTAAGTGATTATCATATTCAAGTATTCTTTATTAATTATCAACTAGTTAACATGACATGTATAACCTAATTAATTGCATGCTTGAACAATAATTACAGATTCAATTCTAGTTGATCAACATTAACATGCTTAGTACTCAATTTAATCAAATCACATTAGTTAATTACATGCTCGATTAGTTAATTTACATGCTGATAGTTAACTAACAGGGAAACATTAATTCACAGAGCATACCACCGAGCATTAATATCACGAATCATGAGCTAACATCAAAGGAAATACAACAGGAAGTCATTAAAGGAACTAAACCAACTATTAACTACTAGTAGTAAACATCACAAAGGAGCTAACAAATCACACAAGAAGCTACCATCTAAGCAACTAACAGTAGGCATTTCAAGAGACTAACAACATGCTTAACATCTAACAACAACCATTTAAGAACATTCACATTAAACTCACACACCCATACTTGTGGTGTAGGGCCTCAATGGCCAAAACACCCCCTAATTCTTACCAATTTGATGAACTAAAACCAAGGATAGCTCTCCTTCAGCTCACACTTCCAGCAGCTCCAGCTCACTGACTCACTCCTCCCTGCACTCACGTTCACACCTCATAGCTCAACACTTCTCTTCATTTTATTCACAATACCCACAACACACTTAACTCTCCACTCACAGACAGAGAAGCTCGTAGGGGAGAGAGCTTCTCACAGAGAAGGGGAAAAATGAAGACTGAATGGTAGGGAGAGAGATATTACCTGGAAGAGGGGAGGGACACCATGCCGAAAAGGTAGAGGGGAAGATGACTCCAGACATAAGGAGACGACTTCATCGCCTGGGGTGGGGGAGGGTTGTTCCCTGTTAGGAAATCGGGATACTCTCTCAATTTTCATCATTTTTTTTCTATTTTATTCGTAGGTCTGGGCTAAATTGGACGGTTGCGGACGCATACATATCATCCACATTCGTCCCAAAGTCCAAATCTTTGCAGGCTAACGCGAAGCTTTGGAAGGGAAAAGGTGTTCCCGTCCTGTTCGTACCATCCACAAGTGTCTTGCAGACACCATACCACGTCTGCACGTGGCGTCCGCAGTCGTCCAAATTGCCCCTAAATTTGGACAGAGTCGATGCAGATGCTACTTCTCTCGTCTGCATCGTCTGCAACCTATCGTTTGAATTGTCCAGGTTAGAACAGATTTGATGCGGATGCCATTCTTCTCATCTGCATCGTCCAGAGACTCGTCCGAAAGTCTCTAGTTTGTACAGAGTCAATGCAGACGCCATTCTTCTCGTCTGCACCCTCGTCCGCAACCTCACAGCACAGTAAAGTTGGGACAAGAAATCTCATTCCTAACTCATGCCAAAAATCGGGGATGCAACACAATGCACTTGCGGACGCCATATCGCGTTCGCACGTGCCGTCCGCAGGCTTCCAAAATCGCCTTGGACAGTTTTCTCACTTAACTCCTATCCCGTAACATTTTTCTCCTAAATACATGTCATAGAATGACACGTATAAATATACGATGGAACGTCCCAATTATCCATGCTTAATCACATCACGTATATGCGGAAAACATAATGGAAACACCTCTAGTCTTAACGCTCAAGAATGCCCTTGGTAATATCCCGATAATTATCCAACTTAAAATATCGGGATGTTACATTATAGGCTGATTCTTTAGTTGTTAGAAGGAGAGAGTACCCTATATTATGAACTTTGCTATTTTTCTGAAGTTTAAAGCATGAATCAAGTTGAATAATTTAATATGTGCTTAATGACTATTTTATTTATTGTCAATGGACATGAATAATTATTTTTATTCCTATTGTACTTATCGGTAATTAAGAATCTAAGATTAATATGGAATTATGTGAGGATAACATTTATACATTGTTTTGTTTTGAATCACATGACATTATTTAGAATGACATTTAATGAAATTTTTTGCGATATTTGTCTGCCATATGCTTGGAAGAAAATATTTAAGAGAATAATCAAGCAACTTGATAGAGACTTGAGTTAAGAAAATAAATTCTAAGTTATTTAATTGTTTTACTGCAACATTGTATAGCAAATGTAGTAAATTTACATAACAAGGAGAAATTAAATTCGTGCCATATTACTTTTATTCAAAACTCTCATTTGTTTATTTAATTATTCAACACCTGATTCACTATTCTAATTCTGTTTTTGTTTTTATTTTTTTAATATTTAAATTGTGCTAAACTTGTACTTGTGGGATCGATACTCTACTTACTTTTTATTACTTAGTCTATGACATGTACACTTGCGTAGTGCTAGTTTTGCACAAATATGTGTTTAATATCGTTGGTGATCTTAGAGGTATCACGAGCTTTTGGACTTCTCTACTTTGATCTTTCTCATCAAAGAAAGGAAAAAATTCACATCTCTCTTTGTCTTCATCACTCCAATCCCAGAAGTCTTATTCATCAAACTCAACATCACTGTGAGTAATTCTCTTCCCAAGACTTGGATCACAGAGCTTCTGGCCTTTGGAACGTTGATCATAACTGATGAAAATGTACTTTTTGCTTTTATCATCAAATGATGCACCAAAAGGTGCAACCTTTGACAAACAAGGGGAGAGCGATTATTGGGTATGCCACAAAAAGAACACTAATTTGTCAGCAACGTAACTTTCTCTCCAAAACTTCAATTAGTGCGAAATTTAGATAGCATGTCCCTTCCAAAAATCATGTTCAAATTCAATAACGGAAGTTATGCAAACGTAAAGAACCTACCTGGAAAGGTGCAAAGAACAGTTTTGAATCAAAATGGGAAACTCACAACTTCCACATCTCTAGTCCAAATGACACAAATATTGACACACACAATCCTTGCCAAGTGAATAAACAATCCTCAAAATTCCAAAATCCAATTTGTTTAGCAAAGAAAATCACAATAAAAAATTACAACTTGGTCCAAGGGATGCTATATTGGCAACCCTTGACTTCTATGGATCCTTTGTTGAAAAGAACCGCTCCACCTTGCTTAACGATAAATCTTCCAATTTTCCACCCTTGATATTACCTCTGGATAGAGCTGATGGGAAGGTCAATATCTAAAATCCACTCTAAGAAAAGTCAAGAAAAAGTGGACTCAGAAATGGCTCTCACAATCTCAGGTTTTACCCTAGAAGATGATTGTTGAGTGTAAGAGAGAACTCTAACACAATGATAAGCTTTAGCTCAATAAAAATCTCAATTAGGTTCAGACAAACCTTCAAGAGGGTATAAATACCTCCAAGGTTTGCCCTAAAGAGAAAATTATAGAAATGTCCTTCAAAAGAAACAAAATGAAAATAAGTCCTTTACTAACACACTTAGCCAAGAACACCTAGCACAACATTATCCAAAATAACAATAAATCAATTCAAAAAAGGAGCCATATGTCCGCATATCATCAAAAAATAAATAAGAAAACATAGGATTACATTGGTGTGACATATCTTCAGCTACTATCCTTTTAAGACACAGTATTAGAAATGCCATCTTGCTCCTAGGGTGAAGGTGTAGCCGAGGGGGTTACATGCACTATCCAAGTGATGAGGTGCTTGGGTCATTCTTTGTCCTCATGGTGTGGCTCATCCTCTAGACCTTCTAATGTCATGCCACCTGCAAAGTAAGATCTTGTGAAAAGGTTAATAAACTCCTTGGCTCGGGCTCTAGTAACTGGGCCAAGTGGTGCATCATCCTCCCAAGGTGATTAAGGATTTGACCTCAAATCCAAGGCTCGACCCTCCTCTTTTTTTTGCTCATTCAACACCTTCCTCCTCTCCAAGGTTTGTAACTTTAGATTTAGCATTGTTCCCTCTCTTAATTGTATTCCCCACCATCTCTGTATAGATCTCACTTTCTCAGACCCTTTAAGAATGATGCACTTTTTTACAATCTTGTGGGCTTCTTCACAAATATGTGGCCAAAAGAACAATCCACTCATTGTTTCATATAAATTCTTTTCACCTAAGTAGTTTGTTAGACTCCCACCTTTAACTTCATTCACTATGGATTCTAGGAAACTGCACGTTAGTACACTAGGGTTGCCATCTTTTAAAAAAGAAAGTCTTCCATGTGATCATACGCACCTTTGGACTCATTTGTGCATAAGTCACACCAATGGCCAAACCTTTTGTCATCTACATACATTCTTTTAATCCACCAAAATCCTTGCATTCAACTTGGTTAGGAGAGAGTACCTTTTGTTTAGGTGCATCAATCATTAAGGTCGTCTTTTTTTTTTTTTTTTGCATGCTCACATAAGGGTAACATTCTAGTAGCTCATTTCAGCACATAAGTAAAGTAGATTTTGCCTTTCCTTTCTTCTTCTCTTCATAGTCTTTTGCATTTGTTCCGGTTTAAGAGGAGCTGGCATTATAGTTCTTCCACCCATCTTGAAAGTGTAATAATTAGAATGGCCGTCATGGGTAACTTTTCTATCAAATTTTCACGGCCTTCCCAATAATAAGTGCTGGCACTCATCAGAACTACATCAAATAAAACTTCATCTTCATAACCTCCAATAGAGAATGGTATGCAGACTTGTTTAGTAACTTTGATGGACTGTCAGTCATTGAGCTAATTTAGCTTGTGTGGAGTGGAATGCAACATAGTTTTTATTCACAATTTGTCAACAATGTCTTGAGAAGCCACATTAGTGCAACTACCCCCATCATACAGCAAACTTTCTCCTTCACTTTGCATCGGATGTGAAAGATATTCTCTCTTTGACAATCTTCCACTTGACTTTGCATAGTTAGTGATCTCCTCAAAACCATAAGAAGTGGCCCTTCTTGTGCAAAACAAGTATCCTCTTGAAGTTCTTCCTCTGTACAAGGCACTTCATTATCCTTATCTTCACTTTCAATCTCCTTGGTGTCACTTATATTCACCATAATTCACTTCTTGAAGCATGAGAAGGCAATGTGCCCAAGGTCTAGGCACTTGAAACACTTAATGTCTCTTAACCGTGGCTTTGAGGTATCTCCACTTGTTTTCTTTTCTTCAACACTCTTACTTTCATGTAACTTTAAGGGTGAGCTTTTATCATCAAACTTTGCTTGAGGCTTGCATGGAAGTGTATTTTCTTGACATGGCTGAGAGCTTGATTCTTTGAGCTTTCTTTTCCTTTGTCTTCCAATCTTCAAAGCTAATTACACAACACCAATTTTCAAAAGGTTGCAGCTATACCATATCACCAATTTTTTTGTGAAACACCTTTATAAATCTTGCAATTGTTTGTTCCCTCGGTTGTTCCAAAGCACATCTAATCTTTAGTGTTTCAAATTCGGTGAGATACTCCTCAATTGATTGTGTCCCTTGTTTAAGATTCTGAATTTGGAGAAAGAGTTTTTGCTTGTAATGCATGGGAACAAATCTCTTCATCATCAAAGACTTCATGGCTCTCCAACTTTTAATTTCATCATACCCTTTTATTCTCATTTGAGCCTTCAAATCCTCCCACCACAAACTGGTGTAGCCAGAAAGCTCTAAAGTTACCATTTGCAATTTCACTTTTTCTGTGTACTCTTAGCATTCAAACACTTTGTCAACCTTCTCTAGCCAATCTAAGAAGTCATCTCCATTACATGACCTTTTAAAAGGGGGGATAGACACCTTGTAGTGCTTCATATCATTTCTAGCAAAAGTTCTCCTCCTCGAGCTATGTTTTTCCTCCATATTGGTTTTAACATACTCCTCATCTCAGCTACTTTCCTCTCAGGCTCTTGATTCAATGGAGGTGCTAATACTTCTTCTTAGCCTAAGGGTTCTAGGACCCCTCACATGTTGATTGGAAGGTTCTTCCAACCTTTTTTTTTAGTTTGGCCATCATGTCTTGGATTTCATCAAGTTGGCCTTGAAGGCTATTCTCGGCTACATTTGTTGTCTTCTTGGAGGGTTGATTGGTTGGTGGGTTTGTGTCTTTATTGTGGATAGAGTTAGCTCCACTTCTAGTCATCATCTTCAAAAATCAGAATGCACAAATTAAAAAGTATAAATAGGGCAATTTTGCTCTAATAACAAATGATGCACCAAAAGGTGCAACCTTAGACAAACAAGGGGAGAGTGGTTATCAGGTATGACAAAATAGAACACTAATTTGTCAGCAATGTAACTTTCTCAGTAGAACTTCAAGCAGTGCCAAATTTGTACATAAATCAATATTACAAGTTTAAAATGTCCCCTCCAAAAATCACATCAAAATTCAAAAAATAATGGAAGTTATGCAAACATAAAGAACCTGCCCGAGAAGGTGCCAAAGAACAGTTTTGAACCAAAATGGGAAATTCACAACTTCCACATCTATAGTTCAAATGACACAAATATTGACACACAATCCTTGCCAAGTGAATAAACAATCCTCCAAATTCCAAAATCCAATTCGTTCAGGAAAGAAAATCACAATCGAAACTTACAACCTAGTATAAGGGATGTTATATTGGCAACCCTTGACTTCTACAGATCCTTTGTTGAAAAGAATAGTTTCACCTTGCTTCACGACAAATCTTTCAATCTTCCACACTGGATATCACCTCTGGAAAGAGCTAATGGGAAGGTCAGTATCTAAAATCCATTCTAAGACAAGTCAAGAAAAAGTTGATTCAGAAATGGCTTGCACAATCTCAAGTTTTTCCCTAGAAGATGATTGTCAAGTGCAACAGATAACTCTAACACAAATGATAAGCTTCAGCTCAATAAAAATCTCAATTACGTTCAGACAAACCTTCAAGAGGGTATAAATACCTCCAAGGTCTACCCTAAAGAAAAAATTACAAAAATGTCATTCAAAAGAAACAAAATGAAAATAAGTCCTTGGCTAACACACTTAGTTGAGAACACCACTCACAACATTATCCAAAATAACAATAAATAATCCCAAAAAGGAACCATTTGTCAGCATATCATCAACCAATAAATAAGAAAGGTTAGGATTACATTGGTATGACATATCTTTAGCTGCAATCCTCCTAAGGCACAGTATTGGAAATGCCATCTTGCTCCTCTGGTGAAGGAGTAGCTGAGGGGGTTGCATGCACTATCCAAGTGATGAGGTGTTTGGATCTTTCTTTGTCCTCATGGTGTGGCTGATCCTCTAGACCTTCTAATGTCACAACACCTACAAAATAAGAGCTTGTGAAAAGGTTAATAAATTCCTTGGCTCGGGCTCTAGTAATCGAGCCCTGTGGTGCATCATCAAACTTTGATCTCTCTTGATCAAGGATATGCACATAACCAATGCTTCCAAAAACTTTTAAATAGTAAGCACTTAGTTTTCTTCTACTCCATGCTTCCTTGAGGTGTTTTTGTTGAAGACTAATTCAAAGTTAGTGGCAATTACTTAGTGTGGCTGAAATTAAGGAAATGGGTGTTATGGATTTAGTGGTGTTAGTGGTTAATGTTAGTGGGTTGTGTGGGATATATGGTTTAGTGGTTGGTTAATTTTTCATTCTATAAATATCCTTGTACTTTGATATTTTTAAATATATTGAATGAGTAGATGTCTCCTTTGTTATTTTGTTAGTCTCATTCTTTCTCTCTTTTCTCTAAGATTATTGGCATCAAAGTAAAGTTTGAGGGCGAGTACAGAATGTAAACACGTGATTTTAGTGAAAATCTTGAGGAAATCAATTGCTAGTTACGAAAATGCAATGGGTGCTACACAACCACTTATTCTAATTTTCAAGGGAGAAATTTATGAGTTTTGGAGTATCCGCATGAAGACTCTACTCAAATCTCAAGATCTTTGAGACTTTGTTGAATACGGATATGCAGATCATGATGAAGAAAGTATATTGAGGGACAACCGAAGGAAAGATTCAAATGCATTAGTGTTCATTCAATAGATAGTCCATGATAGCATCTTCTCACAAATTGCATTAGCAAGCACATCGAAGCAAGCTTGGTCAATTCTGCAAAAGGAGTTTCAAGGAGATTCAAAGGTGATCGTGGTGAGATTGCAATCCCTTTAGCATAATTTTGAAACTTTGGTGATGAAAAATTGATTTTTTGTCTAGAGCAACAACAGTAGTTAGCCAAATGCAATCCTATGGAGAAAAGGATTATCGATTAGGTAGTTGTTGAAAAGGTATTGAGAAGCTTAACTCGAAGATTTGATCATGTATTTGTTGCAATAGAAAAATATAAGGATTTATAAACTTTTTCTTTTGATGAACTGATGTGATCTTTGCGAGCACATGAGGCAAGGATAAATCGTTCGTTTGAAAAGCTTGAAGAAAAAGCATTTGAAGTAAATGAGGCAACCACCAACATTGGAGATGTTGAATGATCAACAAGTAAAAGTTGCAAAAGAGGAGGATTCTGCGGTCGTGGTCGTGGTAATGGAAGAGGCAGAGGTCACTTCAACGAGAATGAAAAGTTGGTGAGCAAAGAAACACCAAAGGTGATGTTTAGTGTTTTCATTGTAAGTGACATGGGCATTTAAAAGTAGACTATCGGTACAAAGACCAATAATTATCTTTTACAACAGAGAATGAAGAAGAAAATAACATTTTCATGGCACAATTTAATACTAATTATAAGTCGAGTGATTTATGGTTTGTAGTTGTGGTTGTCCAAATCACATGATAGGCAACAAATCAATATTTACGGAACTTTATGAGACACAAAAAGTGAAGGTGCAGTTGGGAAATGGCAAAGAAATGCAAGTTGTAGGAAAAGGTATAGTGGGTATTAACACTACTCATGCTAAGGTAAAACTCATGCAAAATGTTCAATTTGTACCAGATTTGGGATGTAATTTGCTAAGTGTGGGGTAGTTATTGGTTGTTGGATTTTCCATATTATTTGGTGATGATGCATTTATTATTAAAAATAAGATCTCAGATCAACTTTTCATTACTATCAATATGACTCAAAACAAAATGTTTCTCTTTGACGCTTCAAGCATCAGAAATTTTGTTTTGGAAGCTGGCAAAAAAGATGATTCAAAGCTATGGAATTTGTGATATGGACATCTCAACATCAAGGGTTTGAAATTGCTAAGTAAAATATATATATAAAATCCAATTCAAATTTTGATTTAAAACCTGACTCGTTCAAAACACTACCGAAAACAATTCTTTAGTCAAAATAATTTATTAAACTAATTCCCTCGATTAATTTACCTTTCAGAAATACCAAATTTGACTATCTTGACTATTTGACCAAAAACTCACACATGGCCGTCAAGCGACAAAACGGATCAATTTTTCATTGCTTGATAAAAAATTACGCGAAAAATTTACACGTGGAAAATTTAAAATTATAAAATTCACTGGTTTTACAATATATCCTTAAGCATCAACATGATCAATTTAACTTAACATCTATCACATACGAACATCAAATCCTAGAGCAACAATATGATCAGTTGAACTTAATATCTATCAAGCACAAACACCAAACAACATATCCTCAAGTGATCAAACATCATAACACAACCACATATCTCTAGTAATAAAACCCTAATTCTTGTGATGTAGCCCAAAGGCAAACATAAATAGTCATTTCTTACCTTAAATTCCTTGAAGAAGTGAAAAGATAACAAGCTTTCTAGGGTTTCTTTTTCTCCAAATTGCTTCTTCTTCAAAGTTAAAGTCTCCTATTCTTCTTTCCTTTCACTCCACGGTTCTTTTCTCTTCTTTCTCTCTTTATCTTCTAAGTTCTTTCTTAATGCAAAGGGAATAACTTCTATTCTCCCTCCTCATCCATCCAAGCAAGAAGTGGCACTCCTTCAACAAAGAATTGCTGAGTCATCCATTCATATCATCGCCAAAATCGTGACATGTCATCTAAAGTCAAGTGGCTTTTCACGTTCTCAGTTGACCACCTCTCCAATTCTGGTTGACTGCCAACCTACCTGAGACTCAACTTTCACATTCTGTCACAATTCCAGTCTACCGCAAATCCATATATAGGCGACCGCAAATCAACCCGAGGCTCACTAATTCTAACTTGTCACAAATATAATTGACCACAAATCCACACCCGGTCAATTGCAAATCTACCCAAGGGCCCCCATTTTTTAACTATCTACAGTCCGTCGATCAAACAAATATAATTGGTTGATTGCACCCCTGTCTAAATATCCATAATATTGAAAATTCCACTCCTCCAAAAGCCATAAAACATCATTCACAATACAAATTCATCTAACACAATTCTAACAATCAATATCATCATCATTTAACCTTATATTTAATAGGATAAGAATTTGGGGTATTACACTTCTATTGTTCAACGCACCCTCCCTATCATAAAAAAAAAAAAACAACATTCATTACTTAACACACTTGTTGTAGCTTTGTTCCTTTTTGTCGTAACATCTTTCCTCCCCACTCTTTTGATCCATCGGTCAACGTTTTATCCATCTCTTCAATCCAACGGTCATTATTTCGTCCACTCCTTATATCTTTTTCGCGGACACTTGCTTACGAAACAAAATCTTTTTCATCTGCAGTAGCATCTCTTCTTCCGCCATTCTCACCCAACAGTCAACTTTTCATCTGTGCTTTCAATCCTACGGTCCTTAATTCATTCACTCCTTTTAACCCTTCCATGGACATGTTCCCATCTACGGGCGCTTGCTTCCGAAATATTATCTTTTTCATCTATAGAAGCATCTTTCCCCTCCGTCTTCTTCATCCAGCAATCAATCTTTGTCAGCTCCTCCCATTCAACGGCTATAGTCTTGTTCACTTCTTACATCCATTCTACAAACAAGTGCTCACCCACGGTTCACTCCTCCTTAGCTTCGCCCCCAATGACATCATTTTATTCCTTATCTTTTGGGTTGTGGGATGTCTTTCCATTTCGCATCAATTTCCCATTCTCTTGTTCAACACTTGCAATGTTTCTAGAAAAATCAACACACCTTCATAGTCACAGAATATTCATCAAATAAAAAATCCTAACAATTACTTCAATTCCAGCAAGCCATAAAATATCACAAGTCATTATTCTAATCCAACAACCATAAAATAACATATCACACAAATAAATAATCAATATAAGTCATTGCATTGCATGTACATTTAAAAATCTTTTTCAAAAAAATTTCTGGTCACTACATCCTAGTCTTGGCATTACATATCATAGTTGTTAGTAATTTAATATTTACTCTAATTCTTTAACACCAAGTAAAGAAGTAAGGCTTTTGATGATGTTGTCTCAAGGCATCTGCTATAACATTCGCCTATCAAGATAATAGTTCAAAAATAAGATTTCACCTTCCATAAATTTAGCTAATTTTCTCTACATGAGACTTGAATCACACTTCATAATTAAATACTTCAAACTTTTACGATATAAGAAAACTCTAAATTTCACATCATCAAAATAACTCCAACAAGTTTTAAAGTGAAAATAGAATTTTTATCAACTCAAGCTCATGAAGTAGACTCATTTTTCTTAAACTAAAAGAGTTATATGGATTAAGTTTATCATACCACAATATTACACAACCAAATTCAACTCTCGATGCATAAACACAATCAATATACTTTGAGCATGCAAATGGTACTGCCAAAAACAACGTAGTAGTCAATTGGTACTTCAGTTCTTCAGAATTAAACTAACTATTTTTTTTCTCAAACTTGACATTTTTTCTATAGGCTTACTTAACGATATCAAAAATAGAGAAAATAATTGCAATCAAATGACAACACAACTATCCAAACTCAAGAAATTCTAGACCTCAATAATGCTTCTAAGTGGTTTCAATCTAAGATAGCAACAATCTAAGCCAAAACCAATGAAATATTGTCTCCAAAATAAAATTTTGACTTATTTATTCAAATACTTCATCTAACTACACTTAGTTTACAACTGATGATCTTTATATGTTTGCATCAAAGTTCTTAGACGTCTCATATGGTCATCATTAGCATCATCATAACCAACATTAAGGAATACTTTACCAAAATCACCCAAGAGGATATGAAGACTCACTTAATTATATTCTTAACAGTAACAAGTTAGACCATACGTCAAAACTTTAAACTCAAAACGTCCATTACGAACTTAAAAAGTTGACCATACCAACATATTCTTAGCAGATTTTTAACTAATGACAGTTTAATTTGAAATTATTTATGGCAAAATATATTGATCCATCAAACTGATTGAACATAAAAGTCTTCATTAACAATGGATAATTAATATCGATAGTCACTTGATCAAATTTTTGGCACTTAATGATACATAAAAAATGAACCATTTCATTTTCAAACAAGTATAAAGACTAATATCCCTCATCATGACATACCAAATTAGGTAAAAATCATCATACAATAAATCAATTTGTAGCGATCGAGTTCATTCAACTCGCCTAAGCCATCTCGTACGAAGCAATAGAAACTTGAGCAGTGCTGGGACACAATAAGTACATAAATCAAACTTATGGTATGGTGGTAACCTTGGTAGATCCTCAAGGAGTACGTCAAGACACAATCTCAAATGACAAAACTAGATCCTGTCGGCTAATATGTAATCACCGTTAATCGTAAACACACTCTCTTAATGTGCTAGTCTCCACACTTGCATTAAAAATAAAGAAATGTTTTAATCATCATAGGTACTATCTATATTAATAATATTGCTGCACATGCCTTATTTGATACTGGGGCTACTCACTCATTCATTTCAACTGACTTTTGCACAAAAGCAAACTGTTTCCTTAGTCTTATGAAGAGTGGGCATAGGGTGCTTCTACCATCTGGTAATTATCTGACATCTAGTAGCATTCTAGAAGCATATGCAGTTAAAATAAATGACCGTGTATTCTATGCCGATCTAATTGTTATGGAGATGAAAGATTATGACATTATCCTAGGCATGAACTGGTTATCCCAGAACCAGGCTGTTATCAACTGTAGGAGAAGAGAAGTCCATTTTCACCCTTTTTGGTGGCAAACAAAATATCTTCCAAGGGGTCAAGGAAAGGGGCAAAATGGCAGTTACCTCTGCACTCAAGGCAGATCGACTACTAAAAAACGGATGCGAAGGATTTCTCATAAATGTGATGGACACTACAATGGTAGCGAAGGAGAAAATGGCGATTATCTCTGCACTCAAGGCAGATCGACTACTAAAAAACGGATGTGAAGGATTTCTCATAAATGTGATGGACACTACAATGGTAGCAAAGGAGAAAATCAAAGAAGTTGTAGTGGTAAGAGACTATCCGAGAGTCTTCTTAGATGATCTCCCTGGGTTACGGCCTAATAAGGAGATTGAATTCACAATTGACTTACATCCTAGCACAGAACCTATTTTGAAGAATCCGTATTGAATAGTGCCAGTACAGTTACGCGAGTTAAAGGTTCAGCTGGAAGATTTGATCGGTAAAGGGTTTATCCATCCAAGCTTTTCACCTTGAGGAGCTCCAGTTTTGTTTGTGAAGAAAAAGGATGGAACGTTAAGAATGTGCATGGACTATCGGGAGCTGAACAAAGTAATAATCAGGAACAATTACCCTTTGCCATGAATCTATGATTTATTTGACCAACTGCATGGTGCTTGTGTGTTCTCAAAAATTGATCTTCGTTCGGGGTATTATCAATTGAAAGTTAAACCAAATGATATACCTAAGACGATATTTCGAACGAGGTATGAGCATTATGAATTCCTGGTAATTTCGTTCGGGCTGACCAACACCCCAGCAGCATTTATGGACTTGATGAACTGGATCTTTAGCGATTACCTAGACAAGTTCATCGTCGACTTCATCAACGACATCCTGGTGTATTCACAGTCAGTGGAAGAGCACTGTGAACACCTCAAGATTGCCATATCTGTCCTGGAACAACACCAGCTATATGCTAAATTTTCTAAGTGTAAATTCTAGCTAAGTGAAGTTAGCTTCCTTGGCCATGTGATTTCTAAAAATAGAATTGTAGTTGACCCAGCTAAAATACAAGTGATCGTCGACTGGGTACAGCCTAAGAGCATGGATGATGTGCAAAGTTTCCTCAGACTGGCAGGATATTATAGGCGATTCATAAATGGATTTTCAAAGATAGTTCTGCCTCTTACCAGTCTGACAAAGAAGAACATAAGATTCTAGTGGTTAGATGAATGTGAAAAGAGCTTCTAAGAGTTGAAGCACCGATTGACGTCAGCGACTGTCTTAAACTTACCAGTGGAAGGAGGCAAAATTTTCATTTACTATGATGCGTCTAAAAGTGGATTGGGTGGGGTACTCATGCAGAATGACAAATTGATTGCTTATGCTTCGACACAGCTCAAACCGCACGAGACTAATTATCTCACTCATGACCTTGAACTCACCGCAGTGGTATTCACACTCAAGATATGGTGGCATTATCTGTATGGGCAACAATCGGAGATCTACACGGATTACAAGAGCTTGAAGTATATCTTTACACAAAAAGAATTAAACATGAGGCAGCGGCGATGGTTGGAATTTGTAAAATATTATGACTGCGAGATCAAATACTATCCCGGGAAGGCAAATGTTGTAGCCGATGCTCTAAGCAGGAAGGTCGTAGTAATGAGTATGATATGTGAAGAGATGTCCATAGGACTCTAGAAAGATATTCGAGAGTTGGACGTACAAATGGATCCTACGCAGCTGGCTGTTGTTTTATCAGCATTAACATTGAAGCCTTCTATACTAGAGAGAATTAAAGAAGCTCAGGAGATTGATGCCCAATGTGAAGATTTCAAGTTGAAACCGACTCTGGCAGAATTTTAGGACTATTCAATATCCTCAGATGGAATTGTAAAATTCAAAAACAGAAGGTATGTGCCATCTGACTCATCGTTGTGACTGACAATATTGAAGAAAGCCCATTCTTCAAGTTTTTTCATCAATCCTAGGTGCAACAAGATGTATAGGGACCTCAAAGTGCACTATTATTGGCTGACGATGAAGTTTAAAATTGCTCACTATGTAGCTTTCTGCAACGTATACCAGCAAGTAAAGGCCGAACATCAAAGACCTAACAAAATGTTTTAGTTGATGCCAATACCGGAATGGAAATGGAGCACATTACCATGAATTTTGTTACCGACTTACCCAGGCCTACAAAGGGGCATGAAGCAATCTGGGTAATTGTGGATTGATTAACCAAGGTGGCCAACTTCTTACCCATAAAAAGGATGTACAAAATGAATAAATTCGTGGATCTATACGTTAAAGAGATCATGAGGTTGCATGGAGCTTCGATCTCAAATGTGTCTGATCGAGATCCGTTGTTTACTTCTGCATCTTGGAAGAGTTTAAATAAAGCCATGACCATAGAATTTAAGTTCAGCACTGCTTTTCATCTACAGACAGATGGCCAAAGTGAACACACAATCAAGATATTAGAGGATATGTTACGCATCTGCGTTTTTGAGTTTCAAATCAAGTGGGGAAAGATGTTGTCCTTAGTAGAGTTTGCCTACAATAATAGCTTCCAAGCAATGATCAGAATGGCACCTTACGAGGCATTGTATGGCAGAAAGTGCATATCCCCATTGTATTGGAACGAGGTAAGTTAAGCAGAGTTTTATGACCCATATATGGTACAGCAAACTGTCGAGTTAGTTGCAATTATCAAACAAAGGATGTTGGCTGCTCAAAGTTGTCAGAAGAGCTATGCTGATCATCATCGACGGGACTTAGAATTCAATGAAGGGAACTTGGTGTTTCTAAAAGTATCGCCTTTTAAAGGAGTTATGCAGTTTGGAAGGAAAGGAAAACTGAGTCTGCGTTATATTGGTCCCTTTGCAATTACAAAAAGAATCGGGAAGGTGGCGTACGAACTACAACTACCACCCTCCATGGATGTGTACACAACGTATTCCATGTATCGATGTTGAAGAAATGCCTTGGAGATCCAAATCAGATGGTACCTCCTATTGATGTGGAAGTTCAAACCAACTAAAGCTACGAAGTAAGACCCATTCAGATTCTGGATTCAAGAGTAAAGGAACTTCGACAGAAGCGGATCCCATTAATCAAAGTTTTATAGCAAAATCGTCTAGTGGAAGAAGCCACGTGGGAAAGAAAGGAGGATATGGTGTACAAGTATCCTGAGCTATTTAGCTAAATTTCGAGGACAAAATGTATATAAGGGGGAGGAATGTAATACCCCATAATTTAATCGAGATTAAAAATAATAATATTTATGAATTTTGGAGATTCTAAAGATGATTTTCTCATGAGATGTAATACCATGATTTTCCGTAACGAAATTAAGTAGAAAATTGAGAAATTAATTGAGTATAAAGTTGGATGAGGGATTATTTGGATATTTATTGGTAGAAATTATTAGAATTGGAATTGATTAAATAAATTAGAAATAGACTTAATGAATTAAAAGAAGAAACGACAACGTTTTGGAAGAAGAGGTGATGCAGGCACTCTGGTCGACAAAGATTTCGCATGGGTCCGGGCGACAGGTGAGCACCGGTCAACTGTAGCTGTCGACTGGCCCCAAAGAATATTGTGAAAATTGGATTTTCCAACGAACAATTTTGGCATTTTTTTCTCCAATTATACGATGTCCACCTGTTAAATTGATTACCAACTAATAAATTGATTTCCACCTGCTTAATTTTTGAATGAACCAACAACAGAGGTGTTTGAATTGGGGAGAAAAGGGTCGACTCTGCCTTCTACTATCTTTGGTTGAGGGTGAATAAGAAAGCTGGGGAGGGCAAGAGAAAGAGGAAACCGAGAGGAATTTCTTTCTGGGAGGAATTTCTTGAAGAGAGTGAAAGGATAAGTGAGAGTGAGAGCTTTGTCTTCTAGAGAAAAAATATGTAAATGAGGAAGTGTGAGTTGTTGATTTTGGCTTTCTTATGCAACTGGAAGGAGATGACTGGCAGAGGAAAATCATCTCTGAAGGTAAGAAATTAGAATGCAAGTGGCCAAAGGAGGCCCTGCATCACGAGGATATTTGTGATCTTTGATTTCTACTTGAGTATCTGTTGTGTGATTTCTACCTGGTTATCTGTTGTGATTTTTAGAATAGTCGAGCTTGTTGTGCTGTAAAATTGTGAATCGTTCTCTGCTTGAGTAAAAGAAATTGAATAGATGGATGATGAATTTGTGAAGTTCTCTGCTGAAAGCAAAAGAAATAGAATAGGTGGACGATGAATTTGTGAATTATTCTCTTTTGTGAATAAATAGATGAAGAAATCAAATTATGTTGTGTCTGTTGTTGACCATGTGATTGTGAGAAACTCTCTTTGTGAATTGTTGGTAAACTGTGGAGTGTTAAATTATGAATAATCACTTTGAACTATATATCTATTGTTTATGGATTTCTGCATGTTGAATTAGATTGAGAAATTGAATAAACTGCCTTCAAGTGAAGAATAAAAATTGATTAGTAGCCTTGATAATTCTTGCGAAATGTCCTTCTTGCTGTGAAATGTGGGTTTGATAATAATTGTGTTTAGTTTCTGTTAGTTATAGTCTGATGGAGAAGTAGATAAAAATACCTATGAATTGCATGTTAACTGCTTGGCAATGAACAATAAGAGGTTGGTTTAAAATATTATTTTGCTTGTTCTATGTTAAATAATATATAAATTCTTTGTTAATTAGCATGTGAATTGTCCTCAGCTAAATAAACTATAAACTGCTTTTTGTGAAAATATATGAATATTTTGCTAAACATGAATTATAGTGAACTGCTTTAATTTCGTCGATATATATTATATTGCTATGGACTATTGAATTGTTATATTGTTGAACTGTTATACTGCTATGAACTGTTGGACTGTATATAAAATGACATTCATGCATTACGGTAGAATTTATGAAAATGTGACATATGCACGACATGATAAATAAAATGAACGAATAAATATAAATGACGGTGCTTGGTGGTGACACCCCTAATGGAAATCTCCATTCATGTAAGGGTTGGAGTCGGTTAAGCCATAAGACCAACAGATGTATCCCTGCTTTTAGTCCCTAAACATCGAAAAGATGGAGATTGGTGATGGTCGTGGTGACACCCTTGATGGAAATCTCCACTCATGTAGAGGTTGGAGTCGGTTAAGCCACAATGACCAACAGATGTATCCTTTCTCTGGTAACGAAATGTAAAGGAAATGTAAAGGCAAAAAAGATAGGTTCTTTTCTGGAGAACACTGCATAAGCATGAACATAAACATACATTCTATTTCTTACTGAGCATTAGACTCATTGCTTTACCCGTGATGCAGATGAATATATTGATGTCAATGTGGAGGAAGAGGCATTACCAGCTGAGATCTTGGTTTATCAACCAAATTCGACTTAAAGGGTTATGGCTCAAAGAAAATAAATGGGTTACTTTAAATAATGATTTTAATTTGATAATATTTTGTAAAATAATGGACTATTGTTAAACTATGTTTTTGAAATGATTCCGCTTAAACTCTTATATATTTTAATTGCATACGTTTTAAGGATATTAAAAAGAATATTTGTTTATGACTAAAAATGAAAGAAATAAATGTTTTAAAAACGCGGGCATTACAGTTGTTAAAGTCATGAAAATAAGACTATGATAAGGTTTAGAGTTTCTCATTCAGGAACATGGCACAGTCAGTTGTCTCATTACTCTATTTAATACAAACAAGCACATCCTCTAATAGTAAATGTGTGCACAGAAAATAAGACTCCTTCATGGGTCGACTAAACTTTGTTCACTTAATCAAGATGATTAATGAAATAATGTGCATGCTCAAATGAATCATATCTAGTGAAAAATGCATAATAGTACCAAAAACCAATTACCATAAAATGGATACGTCATATTATATGAGAACACGTCTCAAAATAAGGTTTTATAAAATAATGAAATGTCAGACATAAAAATAAATCTCTACCTCAAGTGGGCTTACCAACAACCCAAACTCAATCCAATAATGAGAAGTCCAAAATACTCCAAGTCCAAATTCTATTGCTCGAGACGTAAGGATAACAATAACATGAAATCAATGTTGAAATTCCACATTTAGATTCCAAACTTTATGTTGTAGAAAATGACTCAAGAACAATTTGAGTCTAAAGTCCAAAATGAGCTATGAAATGACCTAAAAATATTTGGGTTTAATGTCCAAATCAATCCCAAAACGAAGTTCGAGCCGTGACCCAAATGACTGGGTCCTCTTCTCCGATGTCGGCTGCACATCTTCATCGGAAATTTCATTTTATTCGATGATTTAAGAAACAATTAACATTGCATTGGATTATGAAAAATATACGATCTACAAAAATTGACAACTTTAATCCAATAAATCGACCTTGAACACCAAACCAAAATTCAATCTCCAATAATTTTGAGTTTAATCAATAACTAGGGTAAATGACAAATCAACCATTGTGGTTTCTGGTCAATGACAAGTCAACCACTATGGTATTTTTTTTAACAAGTTAACCATTGACGTATGGGAAAATGACAAATCCAACATTACAGTCACATTCTCCGTTAACAAGTTGACGTGAGACACGCAGTGTCTCAAGACACCGTCTCAAGACACCGCGAGACACACGGTGTGTTGAGACTGCAAAGACACCGTGACTCGGTGTCTTCGTCTGCAAATAATTCAATTATCATTTGCAGTGTATTAAGCCAAGGCAGAAAACGCAGGCACGTAAGAGATAATATTGTCTTGGCATTAATCGGCGTCTGAGAAGAAAGACACTACTGCGTCTAGGAAGAAAAATGCTCAAAATCTCAAGACACCGCAATTTCTTGCAGTGTCTTGATTCAAAACACCACAGTGATTTGAAACTGCATTTTGTGCCTCAATGAATAAAAATAAATTTCCTAAAATAAAATATTTTAACCTTTTCCACTCACAGCAGTTACATGACAGAAAGATTTTGGCTCTGATGTTTTCCCAACTTCTGCTAAGTAGCTCGAATGATGCTAGTTCGAATGATGCTTTGTTAGAAAATAACATTAATTGATGCAAAAAAAAAAAAAAGAAGTGGGTTATAAGCCAAGCACATGAATCACGACATTTTGAAAGGTTCATTTCTGATTATTACTATTAATATATTAATGTACTACTAGTTTTCCATTGATTAACGTGTGGAAAGCAGCAAGAAAGCTGATATATATACGTTAGTGGGGATTTCATATCTTGTAGAACTCAAAAAAACTTGGAGAGGTTTGTTAGGAAGAAGACGAAAGATTTCTGCAGTATGTGGACGGTGGGACTTTGCGTTGTGGCCTTCGTTGTGATATATTACACTCACTGGATCATCAAATGGAGGAACCCAAAATGCAATGGAGTTCTTCCTCCCGGAACAATGGGGTTGCCTCTCATCGGTGAGACAATTCAGATCACCAGAACCAGTTACTCTCTCGACATCCATCCCTTCATTAAGAACAAGATCAAACAGTACTCAACATTTATTCTTTTCATATTTTTAATTTTCTTTAAATCTTCAATAACCTTAACCGTTTGGCTACGGATTTTCAGATACGGGCCAATCTTTAAGACGAGCTTTGCTGGGCGACCGGTGGTGGTATCTGCAGACCCAGAATTCAACCAGTACATTGTTCAGCAAGAAGGGAGAGCCGTAGAAATGTGGTATTTGGACACGTTGTCCAAGTTCTTCGGACTCGACACAGAGTGGTTAAAAGCTCTTGGTCTGATCCACAAATACATTCGAAGCATCACTTTGAATCACTTCAGTTCTGAGACTTTAAGGGAGAAGATGCTTCCTCATATCGACCAAGTTGTCAGGGATACCCTCCGGATGTGGTCAGCCCAACCTACCGTCGAAGTTAAAACCGCTTCTTCCTTGGTATTACTGCAAGACTGACTAAACTCAGCAGAAAAGATCAAATTTTGTTAAGTTCGTTTGGTTTGCTAATTCTAATCTATTTGTTTTGTGATTTTCTCTCCCGTTTTAGATGGTGTTCAACGTTGCTGGAAAGAGAATGTTTGGTTCTGATGCGGCGAAATTGTCTGATGATATGACTTCCAAGTTCACTAAACTTCTGCAGGGATTTCTATCCTTTCCATTGAATATCCCCGGCACTACCTTCAACAAATGTCTGAAGGTAACACAAATGATCCAAAAAATAATTAACACGTTGAATCTGGTGGTTTCTATTTTATTTTTTTGCGTCATAGTTGGTGAACTGTTTGTGATTCCAGGACATGAGGAAGATACAGGAGAAGTTAAAGAATATATACGAGGAGAGAGTAGCTTCTGGAAAGATGGACGAGGGAGACTTTCTAGAGCAAGCAATCAAAGATAGAGACACAGAGAAATTCATGTCCGATGAATTCATTCTCCAGCTCTTATTCTCCATTTCCTTCGCTAGTTTTGAGTCGATTTCTACCAGTCTCAGCCTTATGCTTAAGTTTCTCGATGAAAACCCAGCTGTCGTAGAAGAATTGGAAGTAAGATGAATTTTAATCCCATTTTTTCATGAAGCAATTGATTTTTAACAAGGTAATGTGTACAGGCCGAGCATGAGGCAATCCTCAAAGCTAAAGACAATCCAGATGCACCTCTCAAATGGGAAGAATACAAGTCCCTCACTTTTACACCCCTCGTAAGTAATTTTCCTTTGTTTTTTTTGTGGCTGCCAACATTACCAGAGTTCGTTTTATCCAATTCTATTTCGTAAGTGAAGAATTACCCATCGGAATTTTCGAAGATCTGTGATGTTAACAGAGGGATTGATCTGCACAAACTATGATTCAGTTTGCAATTTTAACCTAGCCTTTTGTTTTATTATACTTCATGTAAATATCAAATATGAATTTTGTTGGGTAAAAATAATTATATATTGTAAACTTTTTCTACCAACAGGTTATCAATGAAACGCTTCGAGTGGGGAGTGTGACGCCAGCGTTGTTAAGGAAAACAACAAAAGAAATTCAAGTCAAAGGTAAAAACACGCTCAAATATTGTTACTGCTGATAATTAAATCGTTGGAAAAGATCTGATAATTATTTTCTTGTTCTTTGCATTTTCCATCATCATCAGGTTATACGATTCCTGAAGGGTGGACTATTATGCTCGTCACTGCTGCTCTTCACATAAACCCAGAAGTTTACAAAGACCCGTACACCTTTAATCCATGGCGTTGGAAGGTGAATCAACTGGCAAAACCTATAAATGTTTGTTTTTATTCTTTTTATCAAAAAATTGAAAATAAGCTCCAAATAATTGTGTCAATGTAAGCAGGAGATGGACTCAGTAACCATTCAGAAGAACTTTCTTCCATTCGGCGGTGGATTGAGACACTGCGCTGGTGCAGAGTTTTCCAAGGCTTTCCTCTCCACCTTCCTTCATATTCTGATGACCAAGTACAGGTAATTGCTTTTCTCCATCGTCTGAGCAGATAATTTGAGAAATAACCTCAAAAGGGTTTGCTAGTTTTCTTCTAAAAATTGGATATTTTGACAGATTTAAGAAGATCAAGGGCGGAAAAATGGCAAGAGGACAAGTTCTGAGGTTCGTGGATGGGGTTCATATCAACTTTACTGAGAAGAATGAGTAGAATGATGGGGGTGTTGCAGAATTTGAATAATAATTTTTTTCATTTTCCCACCTACTTCCATAAGTTATCACCCATCCCCCACCTACTTCCAATTTGTTCTAGTGTCCTATTCTAAGCTAATGATCATAATTTTCCATGAAAGCTCTCGTTAAATCAAGTAAATAAAGATTATTAACTATTAACTAGACTTGTACATATTTCATTCCAAATGATCCTATGTAATTGGTCATTGATTAAATAAACTTCAACTCAACCTGCCTAACCTACTAATATGTTTAAGGAACTACGTGAAACAATGGGTATGAACTAGAATATTATGGGCATATTTTTTGCTTGAGAAAATTTTTAAAAAATTCAATTTTCCTAATTAATTTGATAACCAAATGTTTTAATATATTTTCATCTTTATGAATCATAGTTTTAGGGTACTAACCACACTTTCGTTTAAAACAATACTCACTTTTTCTTAATTGATTTGAATAAACACAATTTTATTTTTTCCATACTAATGAGTTTTAGGGTAAGTTATGCATATCTTGACTGATGTCACATAACTTCTCACGACCCAAATGAGAACCTAACAAAAATGTCTCGTCGAAATGACCCGATTTTCGAAAAGAATCTAATCGTGTAATACCCCGATTTTTCATTATGGAATTTAATAAGATAATTCAGAAATTATTTTGGGTAATAGATTTGTTGGATAATTAAAATAATTAAAATTTGTTAAGTGGAACTATGGGTTAAGGTGTAAATTGGGAATGGATTAAATAATGAGAATGGATTAAATGAATTTAAACTTAAAATTTCAAAAGGAAGAAGCACTGCATTTTGGAGAGATGGGGATATGACGAACATCCCTCAAGGGGAAGAAGGCATCTGTTAGTGGATATGGAAACCATCGGCGTTATTTGTGAAGAGCAAGTGGAAAACGACACCGTTTTGATGCGTGGGACGCCCCTAAGGGAAGACAGACGTTCCAACATTGAGGGATTAAAAGAATGCGGCATCCTTTGGGGGATAATGGACGCCCTTTTTATCTAAATGGATGTTGAATTAAAACGGGGACATCGTCGTTTAGGGAAGCGAGGGATGTCCCTAGTGGAAAGTGGACGTCCAAAATGGAAGAATAGAAGGCGTTAATATAAAGTAGGACAACATCGTTTGAGAGCAAAGAAGTGAGTCATTTTAGGAAAGGACGGACGTCCTTTATGGACAAAGGATGTTTGGAATTGAAAAAAAAAAGGAACGACATTAATATTAAGTGGGACGGCGTCGTTCGGTTGATGACTAGCGAAGAAAGTGACGGACGTTGATGGACATCAATGATACAAGGGCCACAGACACCCCTTATTGTGGATTAGACGTCTCTTACAGCGAAGAGGCTAACAGTGGTTAATGATGGAATGACGGATTTTGCATGATCCTGTGGGAAAAAGGACGTCTCTTGTTGGGATGGACGTTCCTCATGGAAAATTATCGAATGACAAAGACTACGCATTATGCAAAAAAAAAAGTGTCTTTCTACTAGGGTCATTTCACATATAACACCCCGATATTTTTAATTATCGGGATATTACAGAACTTATTAGGAGCGTTAGGTCTACGAGTATTTTACTGATAAAGAATAAATTTGATTTAATTTACTAAATTATTAAATTAAATCAATTGAGGGAGAGAAGATTGAACCGTTCAGCTTAAAAAAAAAATATATATATATATATATATATATAATAAAATAAAAAAATAAAAAATAAAAAAACAAAGAGAAACAGAATGGCCAAAAGGCCATTCTGTGTTTCGCGTTTGCGCGGGCAGAGAGCGAATGAGAAGAGAGAGCGGGAGACAGAGTGGGCGAGAGAGCGAGAGACAGGAGAGAGATCGGGACGAGCGACGAAGACGCCGGCGACGAACGAAACGGCGGACGGCGGAGCTAGGGCACGGGTTCACTCGGCCGCGAATCGGGACTCCCGCAACGATGTTTTCCGGCGACAATTAGAGGTAGGCTTGATCGATTTCTCCCTCCTTTGCTTTCGGTGATTCGAGTGTTGGCAGGGAATGATTCGGAGCTGGCGATTCGCCGATCTCGCGTCGGGCAGGATGTCCGTCTGGTGATCCCGCAAGGGGCGTCGGCTGGATGTGCCGAGTTTGGGCTGGACCAGCCCAAGGCTAGGGTTCCAGCCCATTGTTGGGTCCGAACAAGTCTGGCCACACCCTTGCAGCAAGCGACAATGACGGTGTGAGCGGAGGGAACATCTTGTGGTCTTTTGCAGGGGTTGTCTGGCGTGCAGATTGTTGTCTGCTAGAAGTGTTGTTTGCTGGATGTTTTAACTACAGGAAGGGGGAGAAGAGAAGGGCTGCTACGGGGGTGTGCTGAGCCGAGAGAGAGGTGCCGGGAAGAGAGCATGCTCTCTGGTGCTCCTTGGAGTGATGGCCAAGAGCAGTGAAGGAAATAAAGAAGGAGGTCAGCACTTGGTTGTTCGTCAGGTATCGATTTCCTCCATGCTTCCTTATGAATTAATTTAGGGGGATGTTTTGCTGCTTGGAATGAGCTTCTATTTAGTTACTAATGTATGGAGATGTTTTTGCTGCTTGGAAATGAGCTTATGTTTAGTTAACAGATTTGATAAATATGCATTGTTGGGCTGTTTGGATTCTCTGTTAGTTATATTTGGTTTGGTCATGGAGATTTTGTGTTGGTGAATGAGTTTGTTGTTTCGTTGGGCACAATGGAGATGTGATAGGTTAATTCAGTTTCTGCTTTGAACTAGTGGTGGATAATTATGCTAAAATGTCTTAAGGAAAGAAGATAAAAGAATGAGTATATTGTTTTTCGTTATTGATTGGTATAGTTGCTGCCATTTGGAATGATTTGGGATTTAGCACGTCTTGTCAACCGTTGTTTGAAGCTAGAAAGTGGAAATGAAGAATAATTGTTAGGGAAATACGCATGGTTGGTTATAGTGGTGTCAATACATAATGTTGATGAAAATAAATGGACGGAAATTATAAGTTCCTAAGTAACGAGATTAATCACTTGATTAATCGATTTGATTGATGATTAAGCATTATTAAATTTTGAAGGTACAAAGAAGAGGAGGACGGTAACGGTTAAGTGCCAAAACGTGTTAAAATTTCGAGGTAAGAAATTTGGGTGTGTTTTGGCCATTGAGGCTCTACACCACAAGTAGAGTACGTGAGTTTTATGTTAGTGTTTTATAGCTTATTGTAGATAAGTGATATTTCCCTTGGTTGTTTGTTTTCCTGAAAGTTATAAATCTATCGCTGTTATTTCCTGCAATTACTTATTTTACTGCATCTTTTACTGCAAACGAATCCCTGCAAATTGTTAGTGATAATTGTGACGAATGCGAAATGGGTGAACGATAACGGTTATGTGAAGTCTGGAGATTAGCTAAGAGTTTTATTTTGTGATGGATGTTTACTTACTGTTTGTTATTGACAATAATGTTGTTATTCCTCTCGCTATTGCTCTGCCATCACTTTATTAATCTAGCATGTTTAATTGCTAATTAAGTTAGTTAATCGTTAATTAATTCAACATGTTGATTAAGTTAGTTAATTAAAGCATGTAAGCAAGATTAAGCAAGATTAATCGGTGTTTATAATCTTCCGAGCATGATTAGGAAGTCATAGTTGAAATATTTCCTTGAGCACGTTTAAGTTGTTAGTTTAGTTAATAATCAATCATGAGCATGTAAATTGACTAATAACTAACTAGGATAACTAGTACGTTTAATAAACCAGCATGTTGATTTACTAATGTATGCCCTGTGTAGTTACCTAATCAATCTTACGCATGTTAATTAACTTGAGTAAATAAATAATTAGACGAGCATGTTAATCGACTAGTTGGGTATGTTTAATTTACTGGAATTATCCTTGATGCATGTGACTTAATTCGAGCGGACTAGATTAATTAATCCGACTTAAGCTAAGAAAGTTAAGCATGCTAATTGCCTTAACTAGAGTAGTTAATCAACCTAAGTATGTTAATTTGAGCATTTAATCAGTATGTTAAATTGTTAAGCAGCTAAAGCATGTAAATTGACTAGTTGATTAATTAATAACTAAAACCTTGAGCACGTTGACTAATTAGTCGAGCATGTAATTAATTAAGATAATAACTAGATTATTAATTGTATCATATTTATTTAGTTATAATAAAAGCATGAATAAGAATTACCAATTTTCAAGCATGTTTTCGTTATTCGTTGTTTAAGCATGTTTCCGTTAATTGTTGTATAAAGCATGTTTCCATATTTAGTTTGGTTTAACTTAACGAGCATGTCTAGTTAATCGTAATTCATTGCATGTCTCCTTACCGTCTATTTATTATATGTGCAATTTTAATTATAGTTTGTTTTCAATTACTTTTATTTCAATGCGCATTTCAATTTTATAATCAATGCTTTACTTTACTTGAAAGTAGAATGGTAAAGAAGATGAAAAGAGAATGAAGTAACGTGAATGAACTGAGGGTCTCAAGGATCTCACTTATTATGTGAATGAATGATTTATGATTGCTTTTGTTATTGTTTTCTTGGTATTGGTTAAGATCTTGATTATGATTACATGTCCTTAGTATGTACTTTCTGCTAAACCAAGTATAATTAGTTAAGTAGAATAAAAACATGAAATCAACGTAGGAGCATGTTAATAATTGATTAGAATAATGGCTTAGAAATATAAACGTAGGAAGCATGTAAATGGACTAGGAGATTAATTAGGCTAAATAAATAAAGAACTAGAATAATCATCTTATCTTTCTGAGCGTGTTTAGTTTATTTTTCATTCGCTGTATTAACTTAATGTTATACTTGTTTTCTGTTATACGCAGTTCCTTCATTCTATTATGTGCTTTACTATCCTTATATGCGTTTTCAGCTGCGGTTACTTTTATTTAAATGCGCACTTCAATTTCTACGAATGTTATATTGTGAAGCATCATGCATCATGTTAGGTTGAGAATGTATAGTCATGCATCATGTTAATAGAACCTAATAGGGAGTGCCACGGGGTGATACGCACACGTGCATGAGTGAGGATAAATGATGAAAATGAGTAAAACGATAAGATAATAAAGGCCTCTGTGGTCTGGTAGCTTAGCCCGACACAGACACAAAGAAAAGAATAAGGGAGTTGGGGGATGGTGGGATAAGTACGGATCATCCAGGTAAACATGATTTAAAAGAATGTTACCTTTCCCTTGTTGGGACTACGAAACTGTTTACCCTAGGTGGTTGAAGCCGACAAAGATCTACTCTACCTCCACAGATTCTCTAATCTCCAACTCGAAGTATGAGTAACAAATGAATGACTTAAAGTAAAGTAATAAAATGGTAAATGGCTAATGAAAGGATTGGTTTGGGTGACCCCCATTCTAAATGAACTAAAGAGAGTCATAAATATAATTGCATTAAACCATTTTCCTTACTGGGCCATTAGGCTCACGTATTACTTGTGGTGTAGGTACAAACGACGAACAGATAATAATAGGCTTATATACAAGAACGACAAACAAATAATAAAGCAGAGGTGAAAGAATTTGCACGAACGAGATTCGGAGCTGGCCAGGCTAAGAGTAAAGTGAGAAATAGTTGTAATCACTTAAAGTTTATTATACCGTACCCCATTGTTTAGATTCCTTTTAAACGATTTAAATATGCTTTCGCCATGATTTATAAGGGTTTATTTATTTACGCTTCCGCAAGATTTAAAACAGATGGTTTTTATTTTATTATTTACGCTTCCGCATTTTGTAATTGTTTTTCCAAACAAGTTTCAAGAAAGAGTCAGTAGCGATCCGGTCAGACGTACTCTGATACATTTTGTTTTAAAAAAGGAAATTTCAAATTTTTATGCATTTTAACGATTTATGAAAATTCGAGTCATTACATCATGTCTCTCCCGATGATTTTCATCTCGTTCCGAGAAGGGTTTTCCACATGGCATTGTTGTATTAGACCACCCTCCCTTGATATATGGGTGATTGTCCACTCACCTGGTAGTCTTCTTGGAAGCTTCGCTCCCTTCGTCTGTAAGTGGCTTGTTGTGTTCGTGTGGTCACCATTTTCTGCTGGCGGAGTTGCGTCTTGAAGGAGCTGTGTGCTGGTGAGAACTGAGTGTGGTGGTAGGCTTCAATTCTCTACTTTCTTGGATTCGGCTTACAATTGTGAGGTAAGATTTGGGTTGAGTCGTTAGCCTGTTGAGGTCCTACCCACAAGTAGTGTCTGTTTGTTTTCAATATTATTGTTTTGTGTTAAATCGATGCCTAGTTTTGTAAAGGAAGTAAATGATGTTTCTTGTTAAAATTATAGTCTTTGTTATGAACTCTATGATATGAACTGCTCAACTGTGAAATGCTTTACTACATGTTAAGTATGAATAAACTGTTGGTTAAACTCTTAGTATTTTCTATGTAGATAACTCTTTGTTAGTAGTTGTGAAAATTAACTCTTTGTTATTACCTGATTATTAGTTCTGATTGGTTCTGTTTCCTTTGAATGTGCTGAACATTTACCTTGCTCATTGTTTGATAGTCTCGCAGTATTGTATTTAACCTATCACTATTCCCTTACTACTTGCTAAATATTGATGTTTCTTTGATGTGAGCATGTTTAGTTAATCTACATTATGAATTGCTTCTTTACTGTAAATATGCATAGATTGTTAGTTTGATTTAGAAATATTGTTAACCAACCATGTTTTACTTTTGAAGTTATTTGTGTTATCGACAAAATAACAAGTTTTCCGTTTACAATTTACTAATGTAGCCAAATAATGCTTCGTAATCCATGTTGAACTTTGGACTAATAATAAGATGAACTGTTAGGTTGTATTAGATAGTACTAGATATGATCTCATGATTTACAGCGTATTAGTTCTTTTATCATATATCTTGTTTTATTGTTGTGCTTTTATTCCATGATAATTGCTACCACATGTTAGCCCAATTCCCTGATATTTGTTGTGTTGCTTGTATATAATTTAGTTGGATTTGTTTCATTTCCACAATATTGATATGTTATTGTAAATATTGTTTCGTATTGACATTCATCATGATAATAGAAAGGGTAAATGACAAATCAACCATCGTGGTTTGTGATCAATGACAAGTCAACCACTAGGGTATTTTTTTTAACAAATTAACCACTGACATATGGGAAAATAACAAAGCAAACATCACAGTTACGTTTTTCATCCTCCGTTAACAAGTTAAAAACGCGGTGTCACCGCGTTTTTATGCGAGGCACCGCGTTTTTACGCGGTGTCACCACATTTTTACACGAGGCACCGTGTTTTTACACGGTGTCCAGGCAAACACGAGTCCAGGCAAAAAGGCCTAGACACCGCGGCGTCTCTAGAGCTCTCTATTTGTCATGCATGGCGTTCTCGATCAATTGTGTTTCATGGTTACTTCGAATTCGTTATGTATATGTTTTACGAATGCAATGTTTTTATTGGTTTTTTCACCTCTGCACATTCAAACTAGCATAACTTTTGCTACGGATGTCGGAATTGGGCGCAGAAGGTATCAAATCGAAGCTCTCTCAGAGCTCTATAATCGTCATAGGGTAAACCCTATGACCGCCTTTCTCAGCCCCAAAATTAATCGTTTAAGCCCTCAAATTTGCGATCAAACATTTTTCCAGAATAGAGAGCTCAATTCCGACATCCGGTAGCAAAAGTTATGCTAGTTTGAAGGTGCAGAGATCAAAAAAGCAATAAAAACATTACATTCGTAAAACATATACATAACGAATTCGAAGTAACCATGAAACACAATTGATCGAGAACGCCATGCATGACAAATAGAGAGCTCCAGAGACGCCGCGGTGTCCAGGCCTTTTTGCCAAGACGCGTGTTTGCCTAGACACCGCGTAAAAACGCGGTGCCTCGCGTAAAAACGCGGTGACACCGGGTAAAAACGTGGTGACACCGCGTAAAAACGTGGTGCCTCGCGTAAAAACGCAGTGACACCGCGAAAAAATGCAGTGACACCGCGTAAAAACGCGGTGACACCCCGAAAAAAAGTCGTGACACCGCGTAAAAACGCGGTGCCTCACATAAAAATGCGGTCTTTTCTTCATCTTCTTCATCTCTGTTCTCTCTCACTCCTCTCCCTTCTCTCTCTACTCTCCTTGCTGTGAGCGTAACTATGAGAGGGACAAAATAACAAAGGCCAACCATTTTTTTTATTTGCCAGCATTTTGTGTAATTTGTAACTCATCAAAATTTTAAGGTTCAGATACGATAATGGATATTGGAAACGGATATATTTGATTATATCTTTCAATTTAATGTTCTGCCTTCGCTACAAGACAACTTGCTCTTCTTAGCTTTGCGACGTTCTTAGAGAGAGAGAGAGACGTGCCACTTAGTACTTACAGTGATTGTAAGTGATGGAGTTATTCAGTTTTAATCTTCTCACCAAACACCGCAATTTCGCCATCTGAATTCTTCAGAATGCCCGGTGTTGGGCATTCTGAATTCAGAACGCTGGAGTTGGGCGTTCCGGCGTTTGGACGTTGGCACCCAGCTTTTTAACGGTAAATGTCTACGTGATGTTGGATTTCTCATTTTAACATACGTTAGTGGTTAACTTGTTAAAAAAAATACCATAGTGGTTGACTTGTCATTGACCTCAAATCACGATGGTTGATTTGTCATTTACCCTAATAGAAACAAGTAAAAAATGTTCTGTCAGAGGTGTTATTCATATGCATTTACATGAGGAAAAATGAATAAGAAAATGAATGGAAAAAAGGAAAAGGGGAGTTGGGGGATGGAAGAGTAGTTCGGATCTAACTAGGTAGACTGGAAGAATGATGTCCTTCCCTTGTCGGGTTGTAAGAGACTGTCTGTATCACCTTGACTTTTTAAGTTGAAAAATTATCAGGGTGTTACCAAGACGTGTTTGGAGCATTAAGTCTAGGGGTATTTCTGTTACGTTTGTCTTGTTTACGTGATGTAATCAAATTTTGGAGATAATTATTTATTATATTGTGTGTTTATATTTGTTTAATTATGACATGTACTTAAGGGGAAAGAGGTTAAGTTGGGAAAATATGAGAAAAATGTTGTCTTGGGCATTTTCGGACGCCTGTGTACTATGATGCAGACGAATCATGTCCTCCTCAAATGCTTAGAGTGTCGCCTGAGCCTTGGGATGACTTAGGACATGATTCTGCGTATTAACTTCACTGCGTCGTGAAGTTTCGAACGCCCGCGGACGAGCGCAGACGTGAAGTGGCCTTGTCCGATTTGAATCTGTCCAATTTTTGGACACATTTGGACGACATGCAGACAAGGACGGGATGCGTTCGCATTGAATCTGTCCAATTTTTGGACACATTCGGACGACATGCGGACGAAACGGACGAGGAAGGGATGCTTCCGCATCGAATCTGTCCAATTTCTAGATCCCTTTGGACGCTCGCAGATGAGTGTGGATGAGGTGAGGCCTCGTCCGATTTGCCTCTGTCCAATTTATTGGCATATGTAGACGCATGCAGACGCTTCATGCAGACGCCATAACGCGTTTGAATATCAACTGCAGACAGTACGGATGAGGGTGGTGATGTGAATTCCCGTCCGTGATCAAAATTTTGCCTATGGAATTTTACTCATGTGGATGAGACCTATGCGTCCGCACTTGTATGGAAGATCGCAGATCTGCGTCAAAAAAGGATCTAAAATTAGAAAAATGGACGTATAAGCAATGAGAAACACGATCCTCCGACATGAATCCGCCTCCATAACCAACAAGTAGGGGCTGTCTGTCTACACCCTTCCTACTGGACGTACATGATGTCTCCAACGGAGGTGAGCAGCTCCCCCTTTACCTTCAGGAGCTTCCAGTTCATCCCTTGCGTTCCCTTCAGAGTTGGGTGTCTTCATTGCAGGAGGAATTTTTGTGTGTAGTGTGGAAACCCAAGGGATTCAGTTGTTTGTGGGTGGATTCTTCAGCTAGGTAAGGAATGGGGTAGTCCTTGGCCATGTGGAGGCCCTACACCCACGTAATCTGCTGTATATGTCATTGATAACTCACTATAGTATGTTGTTAAGTTATGTCGAAGAGTTCAGTACGTTAACACATGTCATTACAATAGATTTTTATTTCATTGATTATTGAGAAGCATGATCTGTAAATTCTATTTAGTGGTTCTGTTCGATAATTATTGCTGCAGATTTTAGTTGTTAAAAAGCATGTTTTTGCTATTTCATTTAGATTATTATTCGCTGCTGTTTATTATCGTTTAAGAAGCACGTTTCACTATTTGATTCGATATATATTTCTGTTGTTTATAATCACTTCAAATGCATGTTTCCTGTAATTTTAGTGTTGTTTATAGATGTTTCAAGAAGCACGGCTCACTGTTTTAATTCGACATTATTTGCTACTATTTTTAGATATTTAAAAAGCATGTTTCACTAATTTAATTGTCGTCTAAAGCTTGTTTCGTAGTGTTATTTCGATGATATACACTGCAGTTTCATTTATGCTTCGTATTGTCTATTCATTGCCAAAGGATGTGTATGCAAGGCTTACTTAGGTTGTTGGTGTAGTTGGATCTAGACTTGACTATGACCTCTTTTTACTAGCATACTTTATTTTACTCGAGAGTAATAGAAAAGATGAAAGGAGAATGAACTAAGTATGAATGAACAAGAGTTTCAATTACGATGTTTTTACCTTTCCTTTTGTAGTAATGTGTTATTGTCTTAATTGTGTTGCCCTCTTCGTGTTAATTGTATTATAGTTCACTAAATCAAATCAAGATAACTAAGGATAGAAGTTGTAATTTATCTTAAGTATGTAAATTAACTAAGATAAATAACTAGAATAATAAACGGAGCATGTCAATTGACTAGGGAATTAATTAGGATAACTAGCATGTAAATTAGTAATAAGTTCCGTTCAAGCATGCCATTCATTATTTTAATTCAATGTTTGTTGTTCTGATAGGAGTGTGTGAAATTCCTGATTTCCCTTAATGTTCGTTGTTGATTTCCCTATGCGCTTCGTTGTTTCCAATTCGCTATTTTAATTGTTCTTCAACATGCGCTTTCAATTATGTCATTCAATTATTGTCAATTACCTTCTGTTTATATGCGCACTTCAACTATGTTAATCTTATGTTATAGAGCATCATGCATCATGTTATAATGAGAATGTATGGTCATGCATTATGTTAATAAAAACTAATAAGGAGTGCCACCTTGGTGATGGCACTCACACATGCATTATGTGAGGTAAGATGTTAAGAAAATGAAGGAAACGAGAGTTGGGGGTGGATGGGTAGCGGGTCTAGTCGGTAGCTAGGCAAAGCCTCCTACCTTGTTAGTAGACGAGACTTAGTTGCAAGTAAAAGGCTAGATCCGATCCACTATACCATCCCAAAGGAAATCCTTCAATCTTTCGCTCGAAGTACGAGTAACGAATGAATGAACGAAAGTAAAGTAAAGAACGAACGAATGATGTAATGAAAGGATTGGTTTGGGTGGCCCCCATTCCAAAAAGAACTAAAGAGAGACATCTCACGTTGCATTAAACCCTTTTTCCTTACTAAGCCTTTGGGCTTACAGTTACTTGTGGGGTAGGTGTAGGTACGTGTACTGGAAAAGAAATGCATAGATTTAGGAGAAAATACGAAAGAAGATAATCAGATAAATAAGTAGGGATGAAAGATTTGCATGCACGAGACTTGTAGCTGGCCAGGCTAAAGATATAAAAGAGAGCAGAATTGTATTTAAATTGAAATTAAATGTTTAGCTTCTTCATTAAATTACTTACCCTTCCGCAATACTTTAAATAAATGATTTTTTTTTTATAACGCTTCCACATTTCACTAATTGGATTTCCATAACGAGTTTAAAGAAAGGTTAGTAGCGGTCCAGTTAGATAAACTCTGATATCTATATTTCTTTAAAAAGAATTTTTAAATAAAGAGGATTTTAGTGAATTATATAAAAGTTCAAATTTTTACGCATTTTTAAGGATTTACAAAAAATTGGGTCGTCACACTATCTACCCTAGGTGGTTAGAAGCCGACAAGAGACTACTCTCCCCACCACGGATTCCTCCATTATCCCAACTCAACAGTAATGAATGAATGAAATGTAAAGAAAAGAACGGTTTGAGGCGGTACTCATTCCGACATAATGAGTTAGAGACATACATCATATTGCATATCCCCTTTCTTACTGGGCCTTGACTCACAGTTTGCTTGTGGTGTAGCAAATTGTCAAGAAGTAATGATTTCAGGAGCAGAGGAGGAGGCATTTCCTGTTGAGCCTGCGGGTTATATGGATGAATCGACCTGAGAGGGTTGTGGCTTGCAAGAGGAAGAAGAAGAAAATGTTATTTTGAAATGGTTTGAAAAAGGACATTGTTTTGTAAAAGTATTAACTCTTTCCTTAACCTTCAAACCGTATTTTGAATTTAATTATATTTTCACCTTAACTCTGATTTTAACTTACACATTTCATGTTTTCTCGATTGCCTCAAGTATTTACTCTCGTTTGTTTTAAATGAATAAAAAGAAAAATTCTACATGGTAATTAAAAAGGAAAAAGTTAAAGAGAAATTGACGTGGGACGTCACAGATGGCTCAGCCCAAGGCTATGGAGTCAGTGTCACGACCCGCAAGGGACCCCAGACAGAATGGGGGACAACCAGACCCAAAAGAATCGAATCGCCTAACCCTTTTTCTCTTAAATTTTATTAATTAATAGTGGAAGACTTAAAATATTTATTATAAGCCAGGGCCCGACAAACATGGGCTTAACAGGTCCAACAGTGATATCTAATAGCATAGTAATATAATCCATAATAAATATTGGTGCGAAAATTAAATATAGGATTCCAGTCATGCAGTTAAGTATATCTCACAAAAATATCTCTCAAGGGAGAATACTAAAATATAAACAGAACTCTGCCGGATCTAAACTTGACTTGGCAACTGGAAATCTAATTGGTAAAATAACCATAAAAGGTGTCATTTGGGTGAGTTGAATAAACTCAACAGGGATTATGTTTTTAAAGAAAAATTTAATTAAAAGAATATTTAAGCATGCATGAATTTAAAACTCACGTTTTATAAATTCCTTTCAGAAAATACAACAGGGCATGTGTGTGAAATCACCTACTAATATGTGGTACATAATTAAAATAAGCCCTTATTGTACAAATTAAAAATCATAGTGAAAATGGAGCCACTCACAGACTCCGAACACACGATACCATTAGCATATAATAAAATAAAGGTGATGATCGGTGATCACAAAAGCCAAAGAAATATCTTGATCAGGTTTAGGGATTCGCAACCCAAGGACAAGACACATACAGCTGTCTTATTACATATTTTAACTTTAGGGATTCGAACTCAAGGACATGTCATGTAATACCCCAAAAATACTTTTCCCTTTTTGATGATGTAATAATTCTGGATAATCTTAATATACGAATATTGCGTCAAACTATGCAACTGTGAGCGTAAGTTGTGCATTAAAAGTAGAGGGTTAATGTTGGAAAATAACCTAAATGTGAAAAACTTAGGAAAAATGCATAAGTGTCAGATTGCGGACGCCGATGGACACTGCGGACGACACAGGGTAGCGTCCGAATGAATCTGTCCTAAATTCTGGACAATTCAAACGTTGCGGACGACGGTGGACGAGAATGAATGGCGTCCTTATGAATCTGTCCTAAATTCTGGACAATTCGGACGATGCAGACGACACATGCGGACGTCATGACGCATTCGCAAGGCACCTGCGGACGGTACAGACGTAGGATGGGGACGCATTTTCTCATCCCAAATCGACTTTCGGAAGGTGCGGGCGAGGACTGTGGATGACTCGACTCGTCCGCAATATCAGGAAATTCTGAGAAACCCATTTAAATCCTTTCTCTTTCTTACGATTTCTTGCAAAAATCAACAATCTCTCTTTTTCTAAAGCCTCCTTGCAGATTTCCAGGCCTCTCCCGTAGGACTGGAGGACATTCCACGTGGATATTCACCAATGGACCTCTCCTTCTTAAATGGGGCAATGGTCATCAACCTTTTCTACAGCTTACAGCTTATCCCTTCCTTGCTGCTCTTCTCTCCTCCGTCTATATGAGGTAAGGCTTCTCCTTTGTATTCTATTATGAGGATGAAAGTGAAGTGTGAAGGAGTGTGCTTGTGGTTGTGAGTGTTATATTGAAGAAATTGGTGAGTGAGTAAAGAGTGTGTACGTTTTGTTGGACAAATTGGTGNATTGAAGAAATTGGTGAGTGAGTAAAGAGTGTGTACGTTTTGTTGGAAAAATTGGTGGTGTGGTGGTGAGTTCTACAAATCCGTGAAGTGTGTAAGGTAAGACTGGATTTTTGAAATTTCGTGGTTACAAATTAAGTATGGGTTCCCAGCTTAAGTCAGGATTGACAATGAGGAGTTGAATAACAACTCGTACTGCTTTGTTTAGGGAAAGAAAACTTATTGTGGTTGTTGCTTGGTTTGCTGTTGGTTGTGGTTTTGCTATTAGAGATTGTGCTGGAAACTAAGGTAAGAATTTGGAAATTTTGTTGCCTAAGGGATGGCCCTACATTACGGGTTTGGATACTTTGATTTTGGTACTGTAATTCGTTGGATTGCTGGAAATAGAAAACTATGATGCTATTGTTTAAACTATGCACGTATGATCGCTTAAATTGTCTATGATCTGAACTGCTTATAAGTGAAAAACACTATCTTGGTTAGAAGTGATAAGTATGGCTATCAATATTAAGTGTAGAGCTATGAATTGCTTTGAATTCCTTGTTTGATTTCCATGTCCTGTTAAGTTGTTGGGATTGGTGGCTGCCATGCTTTAACTATCGAATACTAGAAATCGCTTTTAAATGATAAGTATGAATTGTGGAAGTTAGAATCTTTGTCATCTATGAATTGTAGACTTTGAGAGATGGAAATGGGTGTTCTCTATATGTGTATTGCCGAGAGTTATGGTAATATGTTAGGGGTTGCGAAGTTGGTGATGTGCCAATATTTCTACTGTTAATTAATTATAGGTTTGAAGATGTTAAATGATGAATGTTGTGAAGTCATACCCTATGTGGTGGATTAAAGCTTGAGTGTGTACTCTAATTTGTGCTTGGAGATGTTTTGGTATGTGGTTGATAACATTTGAATCATGTTTGAATTTATTGTTGGATTTTAGTCAATGTAGATATGTCGGTTCGATATTTCTAGTTATTCTATCGAGGTTACATTCTAATTTGGAAATGGTTTAAAGAGAATAGCTCCGAAAATAATATAAATGATAGATTGTTTACTAGAGAATATTGTTGTGAGTTGTGATTGGTGTAGGATAATGTTGACCGAAACAGTTAAATGTCTAAGTTGAACTTGAGTTAAGGATTCTAGTAAGTAATAAATGAATGTGTTGAGATTGATGGATTGTGATTTTAATGATAAATGTTATGAAATTGTGAAGGTATAAAAAGGAGGAGGACAACGTTAATTTCCGAACTGTGCTATGGACCTCAGGTAAGTTGATACTTACTAAGTTTTGGTCTTCAGACCCTACATTGCAAGAGTTAGGATTGCATGTTGCGTGTTCTTTTTAATGATATATTTATTAGACATGGTACGATCATATAGGACTGTAAGTATTCATAGGCATATCGTATGTCATACTTAATATATGTAAATAGGTGTGTGGGGGTTTGGGTGATCAGTGACACTTCCATACAGTAGTATTCGTCCCACGTAGGGAGTGGTAGGTTTAGAGTTAGATATGTGGAAGCTGGGTTCACCTTTACCCCGTTCTAAAACCCCCCAACGTCTTTAACAAAAGTGAGGATACTGGCATGTGGAACACCCCCAATGGATATATCTCCCCATCGGAGTAAAATGGTTCAGCCACATGACCCTGGGAGTATTCCACCCTGACTTTCAAAAGAGATACGGTTCTCCTCTGTAATGCATCGTGTGATCATGCATCGTATTTGCCTTTCGTTTTCTTATATCACTTGCTGAGCAATAGGCTCATTAGTTTAGGTCTTGTGATGTAATGAAGGATTTGCACGGATGAATCTTGTGGTTGGCTGGGCTAAAGAGTTTAAAAATGAAATTATTTGAAAAGGGTTTGTAATTATTTAATATTCTTTAAAGACTTTTTTTAAAATTTCGCTGTGTTTTGTAAAAATGATTTTCATTAATTCTTCTGCAATTGATAAATAATTTCAAGTAATGTGTTTAACTGTCTGTTAAAAAAAAAGTCGTACTCTGATTTTATAAAAGAAAAAATTTTAAATTTACACGATTTTCTCAGTAAACAAAAATCGGGTCGTTATATGTCACATATCTCCCCTATTGCCCATTTCACAAAAAACTAATACATTATGCACAATAGAATGTGTGAAAATAAAACGGACCCCAAGCCAGGTCAATCAAACTTGATTCGCACGACCAAGTTGATCCATAAATATTTAAATGCATGCTTAATTGAAACGTGTACAGTGAAAATAAATTATAATATAAAAATCTAACAGTTATAAAAATGGACGCGTCATTTTATTATGTGACAAATCTGAAAATATTCATTTTAAAAAAATTATGCAATGCAATGAATAAAAATAAATCCCTACCTCGATGTGAGCTTACACTGACCAAATCCCAATAATTTAAATAGATCAATTTTAGTAGTTCACAAGCTTTAATTTAATAATTGGGTACCTATTCAAAATTGAAGGTATTAAATTTTGATCAAATTTTTATACCTTAAGAACCTTAATTTTTATTAAAAATTAATCCAATCCAATTGGGTAAAAGACTATCCAAATTCAGGTTAAAAAATAAGTTTAATATAGGCCCAAATTTGATTCTGGGTCGCGGCCCAAAAAGGGTCTAGACCACAGTCTAGAATTGGATCTGGGTTGCTTATTACTCAAGCCTTGTCCATGGCCCAAGCAAGGGCAAACCGCGGCCCGGATAGGCCCAACAATGCAGCCCACTCACAAGTCAGCCATTGACTGCGTCGGCCAAATCGTGCAAGAGACTGCTCCGTTTTGGCCAGTCGACTCACAGGTCGAAACAAAAAGTCTCGCGCACCATGACTCATTTTTGCTGAGTCGCATTTCGGCTTTTCCATTGCCAACTAAACCGTATGAACAGTCGTCGGACTTATCCAAACAATCAGCTATCAATCTTGATTTTTCCATTAAAGCAAAGCACAAAATTAACAAATTTAAGGATTCCATAACCCAAATTTAGTCATCACCAAACTGAGGTGTAATCGAAATGCATATTGATTTTCCATTCTCAGAAGCTCTGGTTAACTGCGAAATTCATCATTGATTCCTCATTGAACTTGCACAATCCCTTCCGACAATTGAAATAAAGGTTTCATAAATTCAGCCAAGGATTTTAAATTATATAGAGAGGAAGAAAAGTGGCTTACATAAATGTTTGATTTATTCAGATTTTTTTTCTCCAAAAATCTTTTGGGTGATGATCTTGAGTTCTGTAAATTAATACTCATGTCTAGAGAAAGATTTTGTAAAAGAAGAAGGTGAGAGGAAATCAGAGATGGATGACAAAGAGAGTGAGAAATAGAGAGGAGTATCTATGATTTTTTGACGAGAGAGAGAGAGAGAGAGGATAAATAGGAAGGAAGTTTCCTTGTCCTCCGCAAGGAAAAACGTAACTCGGGGAGACGTTTTCCAAAATCGTTTCCCCCAAAATTAATTTATATATATATATATATATATAAAATATTTTTTTTTAATTTGGGGCAAATATTACAGTTTGCGCAAATCTTAACATAAAATTAAGAGATACTCCACAAAGTGATTAACAAGAATCAAAGATAGCATAATAAAAACAAAGGAAAAATACTGTACAAGAAATAAAACCATTCACCAAACAATAAACTAATAAAAGAAGTAAATTCTCACCAACAACACAGAAACACCAAAGAGAAAATCAGCTTCGAAGTACCCAGACTTTAGACATCACACCAAACCATCACGAACCGCGTTAAAATCGGTTATGCTCTGATACCATAATTGTAACATCCCATTTCAGTTATTACATTTCCATATATCCATTTCATGTTTCTATAAAATTTGATCATTTTAAAATCCATTTAAAAATACTTAAAAGAAAACATCATAGTAACTTTATGCAGAATAATTAAAACATTTAAATTGTTATCCAAAAACAACATAATTTAGAATATTTGAAAACCATAACATAGAGTCTTTCAATAATTTAAACAACTTTTATTATTTTGAGCCATAATCCTCGAGGTCGATTAGCGCATGGTAACATAAGCTTGCATTGCATCACACTTCTTCCACGTTCACGTCACTTAGATCACAATCGATACCTACATGACAGGAGAAATAATGAGTCTATTGCCCAATAAGGAATATAAATGAAATGTAGATGCAATGCCTACGACATGCATAAGTCTGATAGATCCATAAGCTGGGTGAGAGCAACCTCTTTAGTCTTCGAACTCACCACTTGGATTCGTTTTTACATGAGAGCAACCTCTTCAGTCTCCGAATTCACCCAAAAATGAATCTACTTACATTTATTTTTATTTACATTTGGTTGAGAGCAACCTCTTCAGTCTCCTAACTTACCCACCTGTTGAGTAAAAGCAACCTCTTCAGACTCCAAACTCACTCAAACAAATTGTTTGTAATGACCCAGATTTTTGTAAATCGTTAAAATGCGTAAAAATTTAAAATTTCTTTCTTTTTAAAACAAAGGTATCAGAGTACGTCTAACCAGATCGCTGCTGACTCTTTCTTTAAACTTATTTAGTAAAGCTAATTACAAGATGCGGAAGCGTAAATAATGAAATAAAACCATTTCTTTAAAATCTTGTGGAAGCGTAAATAAATCGTTCAAGAAGGAAATACTAAACAATTGAAATACTACGTTTAACAAATGAATCTGACAGTTAAACATCATTTGATTACACTCGTTTACTCATCTTTCTCTTTGCATGGCCAGCCCCGAGTCTCGCGCGTGTAAATCTTTCATCCCTACTTCATTATGTGTTTATCGTCTACTTATTATCTGTTCGTCGTTTGTACCTACACCACAAGTAACTGTAAGCCCAAAGGCTTAGTAAGGAAAAAGGTCAATACAATTATGCTTATGAGTCTCTTTAGTTCTTTTGGAATAGAGGTCACCCAAACCAATCCTTTCATTAGCTATTTACCATTTTATTACTTTTCTGTACATCGTTCGTTCGTTACTCATACTTTGAGCTGGAGATTGGAGGAGTCAGTCTCGCAGTCCCGCCAAGGGAAAGGTAACATTCTTTTAAATCCTGTCTACCTGGCTGATCCGTACTTACCTCACCATCCCCCAACTCCCTTATTCTTTCCTTTGTGTCTGTGCCGGGCTAAGCTACTGAACCACAGAGGCCTTTATAATCTTATCATTTTACTCATTTTCATCATTTATCCTCACTCATACTTGTGTGCGTACCACCCTGTAGCACTCCCTATTAGTTTCTATTAACATAATGCGTGACCATACATTCTCAACCTAACATGATTCATGATGCTTCACAGTATAACAATCATAGAAATTGAAGTGCGCATATAAATAAAAGTAACCATAGTTGAAAACGCATATAAAGATAGTAAAGCACATAATAGAATGAAGGAATTGCGCATAACAGAAAACGAATATAACATTAAGTTAAGACAGCGAATGAACAATAAACTAAACACGCTCAGGAAGATAAGATGATTATTCTAGTTCTTTAGTTATTTGGCCTAATTAATCTCCTAGTACATTTACATGCTTCCTACATTTATATCTCTAAGTCGTTACTCTAATTAGTTATCCTAATAAATTAATATGCTCCTACGTTGATTTCATGCTTTTATTCTTCTTGACTAATGATATTTGGTTTAGCAAAAAATAACACACTAAGGACATGTAATCGTAATCGAGGTCTTAAGCAATACCAAGAAAACAGTAACAAAAGTAATTATAAAACATTCATTCGCATAATAAGTGAGATCCTTGAGACCCTTAACTCATTCACGTTACTTCATTCTCTTTTCATCTTCTTCGTTTCTACTCTCTAGTAAAGTAAAGCATTGATTATGAATTTAAAGTGCGCATTCAATAAAAGTAACTGAATTTAAAAGCGCATATACAAGGATATTAGGGATTGAAAGCACACTCAAGGCAAGTAATATCACTTGAACACCCAATTAAAACAATATACAATGAACTTAGCAAGGAAAGCATGCTTGAATTAATATGATACAATACTATCAATTAACATGTTCATTCTTCTAGTTAGTTTCTTAATCCATTTACATACTCCCTATATTTATTCTAGGCGATTATTCTACTTACTTATCCTAAGTGGTTTACATGCTCAAGTTGATTACTTTATTTACTTAAACTATTTCATTAACATGAAATTATTTCTTTAACATGTTCAAATCCAATTAATAATTGTAATTGGTTAATCTCATATTCGATACTTTATTTAATTAACATGCGGATAATTAAACGTGCAAGAGTCAAACGTGTTGCGATTATCAACTAGTTGATTAACATGCTCAAGGTTCAGTTAACATAATAGTAGTCGAGTTAGTTAATTAAACATAAAATAACATGCTAGTTAATTAAATACTTAACAAACTCGGTTTAATTGCATTTGATTACTGTACATGTATCTAATTAGCATGTTTGATCTTACTTAAAAGGTTTAGTTTAACAATTTGGTTAACATGCTTCATTGCTTAACCATTAGATATGCTAGTTATTTACTTATAAATCAGGTAACTAAACATGCTTAGTGTTATTGTTATAATTTCCCAATATGCTAGGATTAGGAGGTAAGGAAACCAAATAGAAACACAACATCAATGATGAAATTGCAGCTTGTAAGTTAAACTATAAAGGACAATTCATAACAATATCTTTACACTTAGCTCGTTTGTCTCGTTGATTATCTAAGCATAACTCATCTTCCATTTGTCCATTATATAAATTCAGGGCATCAACAATTAAGACATTTAAATCACAGATCTACCAATTGAATTTAAGCTAACAACATAGAGAATGTCTCAAGCAAGGGAAATCAACAAGGACACAAAGTAAGAAATCATCTAAAATCAGCTAACGTTATCTATAGAAAACATTCAGGAAGCTAACGAAAACTCACACACCCATACTTGTAGTGTAGGGCCTCAATGGCCAAAGCACCCCTATTTCCTTACCTCGAATCTTTAATGCGCAATAGCATTTAGATGTTATCCTTCTTCTCTTCTTCTTGTACCTGGCATCACCCACATAATAGGTACGCGAATAAGCCAACGACCTATGCTAATATCTAAGAAGAGTATGAAATCAACGACATCAACTGTCAATCAATGTACGACTTAACTTTTATATTCAGAATATATATATAATATTGTAACCCCCCAAATTATATTATCCCCAATTTTGAAAAAAAAAACCCTAAAATTTTTCCCAAATCGATTTACAAAATTAGGTTTAATTTGGTCTTTATAAATCCTAATTTACAAAATTAGTTAATGAAATAGTTATTTATGGCGGAAACATTTAATTAAACAACATAATAGTTTAAAACCATTTATTAGAGTTAATCCTAATATTCAAAATCCCATAAAGCATTTAATTAAAACTTTATTAAATCAAACGTAGTTCATTGAAAAACCAAATACAAACTTATTCAAATAAAACTAAAACATTAAATAAAGTTCTTCTCAAAATATGAAAATTTTAATAAAATTCATTCTGCTGACCCATCATTGACATATTCGATATTTCTCTCTGTATGCTCTTCTACTTTGGGAAAATCCTCGATCAGTCCAAGTTCCTCATCTGTTAGAAATTCACCTACATCACAAAACTAAAACGTGAGATAAACATAGTAAGCGGAAACACGTGCATACATGTTTAATCTCATGCATTACCAAGTTTTTAAGTTTGAAAGTTACATACTGGTTGGAATTCATTTTCCAGCCCTACCAAGTTTCAAGCTTTCATTAGCTATCACAAGGTTTCATGCGTTCAGGCTTTCATTAGCCATCTCAAAAATAACTACCAAGTTTCAAGCTTTCATTAACTATCACAAGGTTTCATGCGTTTAGGCTTTCATTAGCCATCTCAGCTTCCGTCAATTCCATCAGTTTCATGCACATACAAAATGACCTATAGTTTTTATCTTGATTATACCATGTGTCAATATCTAGTCGTGCGTGACAGGATAAAACTATATAACTCTAATAACAAAATAACAACTTTAATAACAAAATAATTATAACGAAAATATTATATGCCTTGTGATATAGGGCCTATGGCCAAAACGACGTAAGTGTACCACTTACCTGGATTCCATGAGAGTAAGGACGTTAGGAAATTTAGAGTCTTGAACGAACGTCGGAAACCTTCCAAAAATAATTTATCTATTAATTTCCGCAAATAAAGATATAAATCCTCGAAAGAGATTTGGGCAGAATATCGTTACCGTCAAAAAACCTTAAATGGGTCGAATACAAATTCGGTTGGGTCAGGTCGAAACTGTTCGGGTTGGGCCTGCTGGTTCGGTTCGGGTCGGGTCAGATCTATTGGGTCAGTTCACTTAAGATGAACCGGTTCTGGTTTGACTTCAAAATTGGACCTTCTTCTTCTTCTTCTTTTCTTCTCGTGAACCCTAGACAGAGCTTCTCTCTCTCTTTGCGTCGGGGAGCTCCGCTCAGTGGTCGTCTGCTGCTGCAGGAGGTTGTCCGTCGCTGCGGTGTTGCTCGGCTGGAGGGAAGCTTCTTCGGGAGGGATTCCTTCGCTGCAGAGGTGAGTTTTTCTCCGAGCTTTGAGACTTCTTCCCCGATTTTGTGTGATTTCCTTCCTCGGTGAGACCCTCTATTTATAGGGGAGTCTCACACTTATTTCCTTATGAGATTCTTCATGAATCCGACCTTCCAGAGGTCTTGATTCAATGAGGGATAACGGAAACATTTTCCGTTTCACTGCCATTACTCCAAAACGCGTGACCATTTAGTAATCTAACACTAATTTGGGTTTCGGTTAGACTGGGTTTGGGGAAAACGTTATTAGGTTAGATTAATAATTTGAATTGAATTCAAATTAGGGTTTTTGATTTGGAAGAATGCATTAAATTGGGGGTTTTGAATTTGATACGTTACAATCTTCCCTCCTTACAAGAAATTTCGTCCTCGAAATTTAACTATTACATAAAAAGTTCAGGGTAGAGCTTTCTCATTTCTTCCTCTTTTTCCCAAGTTGCATCTTCAACGTTTTCATTCTTCCAAAGCACTCTCACAAGCGAAACTTTCTTATTTCTCAATTGCCTTTCTTCAACATCCAGGATCTGAATTGGTCTTTCTTCATAAGTCAAGTTGGGATTGATAACTACGTCGGAAGATACCATGGGTAGAATGTGCGTGGAATCCGGAACATACTTCTTTAACATGGAAATGTGAAACACATTGTGTACGTGCTTGAATGATTGAGGTAGCTCCAATCGATATGCAACTTCTCCGATCCTTTCCGAAATTGTAAATGGGCCAACAAATCTTGGGCTTAGCTTTCCTTTCTTTCCAAATCGCATAACGCCTCGCATCGGTGAAACCTTCAAGAATACCTGATCCCCGACTGCAAACTCTAATTTTCTTCTTCTTCGATCAGCGTAACTCTTTTGTCTACTCTAAGCTGCAAGAATCCTTTTGCGAATTATAGCGACTTTATCTGCAGTCTGTCGTAAAATGTCAGGTCCAATGATTATTCCATCTTCAATTTCGTCCCAATGCACGGGAGATCTACATTTCCTGCCATAAAGTGCTTCATAGGGTGCCATTCCAATCGAAGCATGATAACTATTGTTGTATGCAAATTCCACAAGTGGCAGATATTTACTCCAACTTCCTTGAAAGTCGATTGTACAAGCTCTCAACATGTCCTCAAGGGTTTGAATCGTCCTTTCTGACTGTCCATCTGTCTGAGGGTGAAAAGCTGTACTGAAGTTTAATTTAGTGCCCATTGCTCTTTGCATACTTCTCCAAAACTTCGACGTCAAACGAGTATCACGATCCGATACTATAGAAACTGCCGTACCGTGTAATCTCATGATTTCATCCATATAGAGCTGTGCATATTGATCCATATCATATGTGGTTTTAACAGCGAGAAAATGTGCTGACTTGGTAAGTCGATCCACGATCACCCAAATAGAGTTATGTTCTTTAACGGTTTTTGGAAGGCCAACAACAAAATCCATTGTTATATGCTCCCACTTCCATTGAGGTATCGTTAATGGTTGCAATTTACCAGCAGGTCGCTGATGCTCCGCTTTGACTTGTTGACAGGTGAGACATCTTTCAACATATCTGGCTATATCCCATTTCAATCTACGCCACCAATAGTGCTGCTTCAAATCTTTATACATCTTGGTTGCACCAGGATGTACAGAATATGGGGTTAAATGTGCCTCGTCTAATATAACTTTCTTCAAATCGGGGTCGTTAGGTATGCACCATCTCTTTTTATATTTGACAATCCCATCATTTGACATAGAGAAAGCAGACTTCCCTCCAGTTTCCAAACGATCTTTTATTTTACTGATAAAAGCATCATCACGCTGTTTCTCCTTAATTTGCTCGAGCAATGTTGGTTGTAGCGTCATTGCTGATAGTCGTTCAAGAAAACCAGGCGATACAATTTCCAGGTTGAACTTCTGCATTTCATCAGTTAATCTCTCTGAAACAATCTGTAGAGACGAAACATGTGGCAAAGCCCTTCTACTAAGTGCATCGGCCACCACGTTAGCTTTTCCGGGGTGGTAGATGATCTCGCAGTCATAATCCTTTACTAATTCAAGTCATCTTCGCTGCCTCATATTCAAATCCTTCTGAGTCAAAAAGTACTTCAAACTCTTGTGGTCGGTGTAAATTTCACATCGCTCTCCATATAAATAGTCTCCAAATCTTTAGGGCATGAATTACTGCTGCAAGCTCCAAATCATGAGTTGGGTAGTTCTTCTCGTGCTCCTTCAACTGTCTGGAGGCATAAGCTATAACTTTCCCTTCTTGCATAAGAACACAACCAAGTCCTTGTTTCGAGGCATCACTATAAACAACAAATTTTCCTGTTTCAGATGGTAAAGTAAGGATCGGTGCTGTAATCAATTTGTTCTTTAACTCTTGAAGGCTCTGCTCGCATTCATCATTCCATACGTACTTGACACCCTTCTTTGTTAGCCTTGTGAGTGGGGAGGCTAACTTCGAAAATCCTTCTACAAATCTTCTATAATAGCCAGCAAGGCCTAGGAAGCTTCGTACTTCAGCTACATTCTTAGGTTGTGGCAAATTACTAACTGCTTCGATCTTTCCCGGATCAACAGAAACACCTTCCTTAGAAATAACGTGACCGAGAAAAGCCACTTCTTCCATCCAGAATTCACATTTCGAGAGTTTTGCATACAACTTTTCGTGTCTCAAAGTTGATAGAACAGCTTCCAGGTGCTCTTCGTGTGCTTCCTTACTTTTCGAGTAAATGAGGATGTCGTCGATAAAGATGATTACAAAATCGTCAAGGAATGCTTTAAATACCCGATTCATTAAGTCCATAAATGCCGCAGGTGCATTACTCAATCCGAAAGGCATCACTTGAAATTCGTAATGACCATATCTCGTCTGAAATGCTGTCTTTGATACATCCTCATCTTTGATTCTTAGTTGATGATAGCCAGATCTGAGATCTATCTTAGAGAAAACCGATGCTCCTTTCAGTTGGTCGAATAAGTCGTCGATTCTCGGAAGCGGATACTTATTCTTTATAGTGACTTTGTTAAGCTCTCGATAGTTGATGCATAATCTCATAGATCCGTCCTTTTTCTTCACAAATAATACTGGTGCTCCCCATGGTGAAAAGCTTGGTTGTATGAATCCTTTGTTCTCCCACTTCAGCATTCAGTGCATTATCAACCACGACTGCAAACGGGGTATTCTTTGAAGTAACCATTTTGACATCCTTAAAGATCTCTGCTCGCAGTCCTTGAACAAACCGTTTTACTTTCATTGCTTCATTGGAGACTATGCTAGAGGCGAATCGGGATAGTTGGTCGAACTTATGCACATATTCAATCACACTCCCAGTTTGTTTCAAAGCCATGAATTCCTCAAATTTCGAATCTTTCATGGTGTCCGCAAAATACCTCTCGTAGAATAAGTCCTTAAACTTCTCCCATGTCATGGTGGCAACAGGCTTTCATAGAATCCCACCAATAACGTGCTTCAAGTCTGAACATAGATGATGCACAAGACACTTTTTCTCCATCTGAAATTTTTGCGTGACCAAAAATCTCCTTAATAGTCATTATCCAATCTTCTGCAGTAGCCATATCTGTCAAATTCCCTTAAAAAATTGGAGGCACCATTTTTCAAAATCTTTGATAATCAAGATCCATCAGTTGAGGCCTATTAGGAACTTGAGCTGAAGCTTGAACTTGAGTTTGAGCTAATACTTGTGCTTGGGTTTGAGCCTGCGCTTGAGCTTGGGCTTGGACTTGGGCCTGAGTTTGGGCTTGAGCTTGAGCCGTAGTATTAATTGTTTGTGCTAATTGTTCGATTTGCCTAGACTGTCTCTCGATCATATCCATCATTCGATCGAGGATTGCATCGCGTCCAGCATTGTTTCCTCTACGATTTGCCATAGTCTACATCACAAAGATTTTATCCTTAAAATCTATTTTGGGAATATTTGAAAATTATTTGGATTTTTAAACTAAAATTTTATAACAAAATTTTATGAAATAGGAATATATGAAATTATTTAGAATTTTTAAACTAAAATTTTATAACAAAATTTTATGAAATAAGGATATATAAATCAGTACAAATAAATTCTGAAAATAAATACTTACTTGCTGATCGACGATCTTTCCTGATGTAGATGAGCATACAGATAGTCTACAGAATCTTAAAAAACATAGAACTCTGATACCAACTTGTAACGCCCCAAATTATATTATCCCCAATTTTGAAAAAAAAAAACCCTAAAATTTTTCCCAAATCGATTTACAAAATTAGGTTTAATTTGGTCGTTATAAATCCTAATTTACAAAATTAGTTAATGAAATAGTTATTTATGGCAGAAACATTTAATTAAACAACATAATAGTTTAAAACCATTTATTAGAGTTAATCCTAATATTCAAAATCTCATAAAGCATTTAATTAAAACTTTATTAAATCAAACGTAGTTCATTGAAAAACCAAATATAAACTTATTCAAATAAAACTAAAACATTAAATAAAGTTCTTCTCAGAATATGAAAATTTTAATAAAATTCATTCTGCTGACCCATCATTGACATATTCGATATTTCCCTCTGTATGCTCTTCTACTTCGGGAAAATCCTCGATCAGTCCAAGTTCCTCATCTGTTAAAAATTCACCTACATCACAAAACTAAAACGTGCGATAAACTCAGTAAGCGGAAACACGTGCATAAATGTTTAATCTCATGCATTACCAAGTTTTTAAGTTTGAAAGTTACATACTGGTTGGAATTCATTTTCCAGCCCTACCAAGTTTCAAGCTTTCATTAGTTATCACAAGGTTTCATGCGTTCAGGCTTTCATTAGCCATCTCAAAAATAACTACCAAGTTTCAAGCTTTCATTAACTATCACAAGGTTTCATGCGTTCAGGCTTTCATTAGCCATCTCAGTTTCCGTCAATTCCATTAGTTTCATGCACATACAAAATGACCTATAGTTTTTATCTTGATTATACCATGTGTCAATATCTAGTCGTGCGTGACAGGATAAAACTATATAACTCTAATAACAAAATAACAACTTTAATAATGAAATAATTATAACGAAAATATTATATGCCTTGTGATGTAGGGCCTATGGCCAAAACGACGTAAGTGTACCACTTACCTGGATTCCGTGAGAGTAAGGACGTTAGGAAATTTAGAGTCTTGAACGAACGTCGGAAACCTTCCAAAAATAATTTATCTATTAATTTCCGCAAATAAAGATATAAATCCTCGAAAGCGATTTGGGCAGAATATCGTTACCGTCAAAAAACCTTAAATGGGTCGAATACAAATTCGGTTGGGTCAGGTCGAAACTGTTCGGGTTGGGCCTGCTGGTTCGGTTCGGGTCGGGTCATATCTATTGGGTCGGTTCGGGTCAAATCTGCTGGGTCGGTTCACTTAAGATGAACCGGTTCTGGTTTGACTTCAAAATTGGACCTTCTTCTTCTTCTTCTTTTCTTCTCGTGAACCCTAGACAGAGCTTCTCTCTGTCTTTGCGTCAGGGAGCTCCGCTCAGTGGTCGTCTGCTGCTACAAGAGGTTGTCGGTCGCTGCGATGTTGCTCGGCTGGAGGGAAGCTTCTTCGGGAGGGATTCCTTCGCTGCAGAGGTGAGTTTTTCTCCGAGCTTTGAGACTTCTTCCCGATTTTGTGTGATTTCCTTCCTCGGTGAGACCCTCTATTTATAGGGGAGTCTCACACTTATTTCCTTATGAGATTCTTCATGAATCCGACCTTCCAGAGGTCTGGATTCAATGAGGGATAACGGAAACATTTTCCGTTTCACTGCCACTACTCCAAAACGCGTGACCATTTAGTAATCTAACACTAATTTGGGTTTCGGTTAGACTAGGTTTGGGGAAAACGTTATTAGGTTAGATTAATAATTTGAATTGAATTCAAATTAGGGTTTTTGATTTGAAAGAATGCAGTAAATTGGGGGTTTTGAATTTGATACGTTACAAATATTAATCCAACTAACGATAGTATATTGTCAACAAAGAGCATCATTTAGAATCAAATCAAAACAACAGTAAATTCCCAACAACAACAACCAATGCATTTCATTACATTTCATCTTAACAAAACAACAGTTGAATCACCCAAACGTTTAAAGCATTTATCAACGTGCATGACATTCACTTAATTCTCACAATATTCCCATAATACATTATACCTAATATTAATCAGCATAAACATTAGACTAATAGCATAACATTAGACCAATAGATCATCCAACGTAAACAATTAACTAATCAATTACAGCATATCAACACTCCATTGTAACAATACAACGAACATTAAGATATATCTAATTGCAAATCAATAATATTCGATAATTCGCAAATAAGTTTCACATAGCAATTTCCTTATATCTCAATATAGCCATTCATATAATGAGTCCAATTTCAGTAATCGGTTAAAAGTCTCAACTCATTATTAGTTGTAACAATCACCACACATAACTAACACTACGTAACTAAAATCAACAGAGCATATTTTCATCTCAACAATTTATTATAATTTGATAGCAACAACATCTAACATGAAAACAACCAACGATCATATCCTAACAAATAGCCAACGATTAATGCTTCCAATAAAATCAACAGAGCAGTAACATCCAATCCAAATAAAATATTCCAACATAACAGAATCCTTCCAATCAACAATATTTGAAAGACATGACATTTATCCAAACAGAGAGCACAACCCACATTCAAGAAATATCCAGTCAATAACAATTAAATGCATAACACAAATTTCTTAACAACAATATTCAAACATAACCAATTACCAAAACAGTGTATCAAACCTATATTTCTATCATTCTCTAAAATCAATTTGTCACAGAAACATAACATAATCTAATCTGGTAAACAACAACCAAACATAGTGTAACCAAGAAATTGAAATCCAACATAGGCATCATCACAACAAATCTCAACCCTCATCCATTTCCTTCAATCCATAAGCATTATTTATAAACAAGAAGATTCAACATTTTCCACACCCAACGATTCTCCTTTACTAATCGATTTCGAAAAGTCAAAAACCATTTACATAGTCAAATGCGTAACTCAACAGGTTATTAAACCAACCAACAGCCACCAAATTACATAGTCAAAAGCATACTCAACAACTCAACAGATTATTATTAAACAGACCAACAACAACTAAATCACATAATCAAAAGTTACAGGTTATTAAACCAACCAACAGATCACACTATCAACACCAACAGAGAATTACAAGCTTGAAATCAGAATAACCAACTAACATAGTATGTTATCAGCAAAACAGGGAAGGAAACTCACCACTGAAGATCAGCCAACCTCCAGAGTAGCTCCTGCCTCCATTTTCCTCACCCCTGCAGCTCATGGTTAAGCTCACCAGAGAGCAAACCTCCTCTCCTTTGCTCTCGGCTTCAACCAGCAAAGAGGAAGTCGACAGAAACCTCCAACAAATCCTCCCGTTTTGTCTCCTGTCCACTGCCACCCTATGGAGTAGAGGCACTCCACACTCTACTCTCTGCCACAGCCACCCTACATGGTACAATTTGTCTCCCTGTCGATTCTTGTCGAGCAATCACCAAGGGAAGAAACCGGACTACAAGCTGGACCAGGTCCTTTGGCCGGTCCAGCTTGCATCGCCAAATCGCCGAACGAACCGAGGCCACCACGACCCGAGGACCCGCAACACCAGGCATCGCCGAGCATCGACGTCGCCGTCTACCTTATCGTCGTCGTCCCGTCGCCATCCTGTCGCTGAGCAGCACCTGGACGACAGAGCATCGCCACTTCCGTTGCCGCCTTTCTCGCGAATCGCGACGCCTTAACCGTCGCCGCACACCGGAGCTTGCCTGACCATCATCGTCGCCTCGCCGTTCACCGGCGTTCGTCGCTCGTTCGTCTCCTTGTCGGGCTCCCCCTTCTCCCTGCTCCCTCGCCCTCTTTTCTCCCTCCTCTCTTTTTTTTCGCGTTTTTGTATCTCCTTCGGCCATTCACTTAAATGGGATGAACCGGTTCACTTAGTGAACCGGTTCATCACTCTTATTTAATTATTTTAATTTATTAATTTAAATCTCCAATTAACTAATTTATCACACACCCTTTAATTACATTAATTTAACGCCTTTATTCCAATACTATATATTTTAATTCATTAAATAAATATTTATTTTATTTTAATTACGTTAGTTTTTCGTTAATTTCCACAATGTATTATCTAACAAGTACGTTCTTGGTAATACCCTCATAGTCAACCCACTTAAAAAGTCGGGTGTTACATTATTTCCTACATGAGAGCAATCTCTTCAGTCTCTAAACCCACGTAGAAAATGCTCATTTATTATCTTCATTATTATTCCATGAAATACATGATGTGCAATCCTATTGACATGCCTATATGAATATCACACAACAATTCATATATTGCAAACAATATAACAAACAACTAAAACAATGAATACAATCATCTAACAAACAACAAACGAGAATCATACATCAACTATAATTTAACACTAAGCATGTTATCTCTAATATGTTACCAAAGCAGAAAGCTAACATGATTTACTATGCATGAAGAACTATGAAATTAAACAATCATCATTTATAATCAACGACTTTAATAATGGAACACACAACAATCAACATATCTCTTGCACTACAGTTTTGATTTCATATGAAACCATTACCATACATTGAGCTATCTCCTCATCAAAGCTTTATCTATTATTAACCAACATATGTCAATACATTCTGATTATCTTAGAAACATGCAGAGAGCAATACTAGGAAGAATTTAGCAACAGAGAACACTTCTATCTATACCCTAAATTATGCAGAGAATAACACATGGAAAAACTCACCAAGCATCAGCCTATATTCCCAAGGAATTATTACTACTTATTTCTTCAGGGTTTATTATGTTAACATATCAATTTATTGGGAGCAGTTTCCTTTAAAGAATTTATCTTTAAAAATAAGCATATTCATTACGTAATTTATATTGGAGAAAACAAACCTATTAACAGGGAAATAATTTGATAGAGACATATATATAGAGTATTATCCTTGCAAGAAACTCATCAACAAAGATCATGGTTCATCGATATAGTGGCTAGCCAGGAAAGAACAAAGGCATATATCTGACTAATTATCCTTGTAGAGGGCTGATCAAGAAAACCCATAAACATACATACTCATCTCTACATAATTGCCTAATAAATGATTAGACAAACCAATTAACAAGGAAGAATAATTATGGAAAATGGGTTATCTACATGTAAATTCATTTCCACTTCACAGTTGATTACTTACGGATTTCCTCTTATCATTTGACCTATGAAACATAATCCAATAGAGAGCATAAGAACAGTAAAATCATCACAAAAATAATAAATTGCAGAGAATAACAAGGAAACAGGCATGAAACATCACAGAGAAACACAATCAACTCTACTCCTGTGATGTAGGTCCTTACGTATAAAAAACATGCATTATTCCTTACCTCACGTAGAAGAATAACCCCTCATTTCCCTCCACTAAGCCTTCTAAATACACTCTGTAACACTCCTAAGGCGACGAGGAGATGCAACTGTATAGATTCCAACGACCCTTCACACAGTCAGACATCGATTACACATTTATAGATCAACATTGTGTGTACTAAATGATCGGTTTATCGTTCATGATCAGCTGCTAGTTTCTAGCGATCACCCATGCATTCGACCACCAATTCGCCGGTCAATCGGCGTCAAGCACAACACCCGACCATGAACTTACCCATAATTTATTTAGCCAAAATTATATTAATCTTATTTTCCTAATAATTAAATAACCATATTCCCTACACTTTGCTTTATTATTCATAGTAATAATATCAACAATAAAGTGTGACAGTTTTCATAATGACCAAAGTATTACTTTTTACTTAATCCAAGATTTATACATAGTTGAATACCAAGGGTATTACAACCAAGATATCCCAAAGTATCAAGATGATTCATCCTCTCAAGTTTACATTGTAATACCCAAGGAAAATAAGTATTATTGAATTAGAGAAAATTTCAACATTAGAGAGAAATAAAATGAAAAGTTATAAAGATTTAAAAGTTGGAGTGGTCACGGATTTGTCCATGGTAGCTAGGCAATATGTAATGATGTTGTATTAGGAGAATGAATGTTTATTGCAAAAAAATAAATAAATAAGATGTATGTGGTAATTAGGAGCGATGTCGTTGGATTAGAAGGTCGAATAAAAAAACGCTTCCACATAACGATGTCATGTCGAAGAGAAAGGTTATTGTGTGGGAGGAAGAATGACCATCAAATTAAACTATTAGGATGAAATGAGAATCATTAGATTATGGAAAAGATGCTCCCGTAGACAGAAAAGATTTCATGCAGAAGGAAAATGGTTGCATGTAAAGATAAATGTCATTCTTTTAGGCTAAACTAATGTGTCTGTGATAGTGAACGTAACTACGTCAGTGTAATATTAGGATGAAATGTCTCTGTTTTGGATAAGGTGCATGCGTTGAACAGTTGAAATATGGGAGTGTAGGCATCTGCGGAAAGAGTAAGCTCCTACTGATATAATGGCCCATGTATCTGCAGTAATGAACACATTCACAGAAGTAGAATAAAGGATAAAACATTGTTGTTTGGAATAAATACCCGTTGTAAGTAAATGTCCAAAGATGGGAACGTTTCTATGACACATAGTGAAAGTGAATGAGCACATGTTTACGGATGGAGCAAATATTTGCAACAAGATGCTCAGCTAAAGCAAATGTATCAATAGTGGACACTCTGGCATTCTTGAATGAGCGAAAATCCATAGGAAAGGATTATTTAGAAATCTGCTTTTAAGATTAATTAAGAATTAAAAAGACAATTGTGATTCACTAATTATAATGGATTGAGATGATGATAGTGCTTACAATTTTTAGGCTAGGTAAATTTAATGTCTGATTGTGATTGGTGAAGAGAAAGACTCATGGGGTAAAATCACCACAATAAACTTCTATAAATACAGGGGTTTGACCCTTCAAACGAAAACAAATGACTCTTCAAATGAAAACAACCATCATCCTTTATTGTTTTTGACAAACCAACCATCATCCTTTTTTCACTAACAAATTTAACACTGAACTATAGAAAATTGACACCACTAGCATTGCTGTCATGAACCGCTGCGATTTGTCGTGAAACCGCTGTGGTTCGTCGTCAAACTGCGGTGGTTTTTCGTGAAACTGCTGTGGTTCATCATGAAACCGCTGCAGTTTAATGACAAACCGCTGCAGTTGTCATGAAACTGCGGCGGTTTGACGACGAACCGCAGTGGTTTGTCATGAAACCGCAGCAGTTTGTCACTCCTGATTTGTCTAAAAGCTTTGACCACAAAATTTGAGGGCTTGAATGCGGGATTTTTAGCCTGAGAAAAGTAGTTCTTGGGGAAAACTTAGGAAAAGTTGTAGATCTCTGAGAGAACTTTGATTTGATATCTTATGGAGTCAATTCTGACACCCGTAGCCAAAGTTATGATCATTTGAAGTTGAAGAGGTCAAAGTTATGGTCCTAGTTCCATAAACTAGTAACCGCGGTGTTTTGACGACAAACCACAGCGGTTTGTCATCAAGTAGCTATGGCTTGACGATGAAACAGCCGTGGTTCATCTGCAAATAATTCATTGTCTTCTTCGTACACAAACTTAAACAAACTGTGATTCTCCCATGGACTGTACAACAATTGTAAATCATCTGAAAACTACAAACATTAACATTCTTTTACAAAATCTTTTAAATTATAAAAACCAAAATCTTCTAAATCCATTCTTTTACAAAATCCAAAATGTTCTAAATCCATTCTCTATGAACATTAACTCGTTTTCACTGAAAATCTATTTTAAAATCACAAGTTCTTCAATTTTTTTTCATGGGTATTTGTTCTTTTGCATTGTGATTTTCAGAAAGTTAATGTGATTTTTAGAAAGTTAATGGTGATGTTCGTGGCAAAAATTTTTCAAAGTTCAGTGGTTAAATTGTTAGCAAAAAAGGATGATGGTCGGTTTGTCACTAATAGTAAAGAATGATGGTTGATTTGTCATTTTCCCTTTAAAGTTTATGTAAATTATAAGTTTGAGTAGTGAAGAAATAAGGAAATTTTAAGGTGGTGCATATGGTTTATGGGAGAATAACGAAATTGGATTTTTGTGTTCTAGGGTTAAGATTTTGTCATGCTGATAACAAGAAATGGAAAGAAATCACAAATTAAAGTGATGTTTATATGGGTTAAACACTGATAATATCAAAGCAGCTTTTGTGTTGGTATCACCAACCTATCTGAATGGCTTCTAATTACTAAACTATTTTGATATGTTATTATACTAGGAATCCATATAATTGGACCTGTATAATACGAGTTATGAATATTGGAAATTGGTGCTAAAGCAATGAGGTTAAATTGATTATTGACCATAATAATGCCTTATTTTTGGACGATATAAGCATGACAAAGGTGATTGGATTTATAAGCTAACTTAACATTATTACTTGAGAAAACTGGGAATTCAAGAATCGGCCAAAGTGATGGATGTCTAATATGGATACTAACAAGTATTGTGACATGTTTTAGGTCCTTCAATTCAAGGAAATAGATTGGATAATTGCTAAGACTTCAAGGAAAGTAATGATTGTAATGACCTATTTTTCCTTTACTTTAAACATTTAGATTTGAAATACTCTTTTTTTTGTGAAATGCATAGTTGAAGACTTGAATTCATTTAGAAAACTAAATATAGATGCATTTGGAAATAACCATACATAAAATTTCCTCTTTAAATCCTTACACTTAACAAAACATGTCAGAAATTAAATTAGTTTCCATTTTCATTTTCCCTTTCCTATTTAGCCCAGCCAGCATAATATCCATAACATGTAAATCCTCCATCAACTGTTTTTTTCTTTCTTTCCCTACCACGCTTACCCACATCATAAGACATAAACTATAAGCCTAGTGTTTAGTAAGGAATGCAATGCATTATGAACATGAACATAATATGCTTAAAACATTTTCATTTTTGTTTTCTTTCTTTTTCTTATTGTTTATGGAAGAGTGATGAACTTCAGCCAACTCTACCATTCTAATGTGTAGGAATTAGTGGTGAATTTTGTCCAAATCAGACCGTTTTTATTGTTTAGAAAAGAGTGGTGAACTTCAACCAACTTCAACTATTTCTATTAATTGGAGATAAGTGGTGAACGTCAGCCAACTCAAATCCTTTTTTATTTTCTTTACGTACATTCATTTCAATTTCCATATTTCTTATATAAAAACGTGCGAATGTAAAACCTTTTCATAATTTTTCTTGAAAACCATGATGCATGAGCATTGATGCATGAGCATAGATCCATGGAGTTCAACATATCATCTAGCATATTATCAACATAACATATCCTTAAACATCATTATGATCAATTTAACTTAACATCTTTAAAATACAAACATCAAACATTAAATCCTCGACCAACAATATGAGCAATTAAACTTAATATCTATCAAACACAAACATCAAAAATTAAATTCTTGAGTGAATAAAGAATAACCTAACTCTTGTGATGTAGCCCAAAGGCAAATGCATCCAGTCATTCCTTACCTTTAACCTCCTTGAAGAAGTTGAGAGACAAAAGCTTCCTATCGGTTTCCTTCTCTCCCAAGTACTTCTCCTCTTCTCATAACCCACGATTCCTCCTTCTTTTTTCCCTAAGTTTTTCCTTCTCTTTTCTCTCAAGGTTTCCTTTTCTTTTTCCTAACAAAATATGTTTTTCTTATAATCCTTCAACCCTATATCAGCCTTAGAACCATGAGGTGTCACCCCATCAACTTCTAATTGCTTAATCATCACTTAATTCCCTCCTTGTGACATGTCATCTAAATTCAAGTGACTTTTTGTCTTCCCAGTTGACCGCACCATAAAGTCCAGACAACCGCTTTCGTATTTCAACAAAAATTCACACTGAATATTCCTTTCCACATAAATGTAACCTTCTGAAAAACCAGCATTACACTAGTTCTGGTTGTCCTCAAATCCACTTCTAGGTGATGCAAATCTATCTAAGAGCACCAATTTTTATCACTGTCCACAGTCCGATCATCCACTTTAGATCCATGTTTTCACATGTGGACGCCCACAGTTGTCCAAAATTATATTTTCATAATAAACACACCATATCTTATAATCCATATATTTTTCATCAATTCATACTTAATATCTAATAATCCATGCCCTTAAAATTCATCACACCACTTATACTTCATACAAGGAAATTTGGGGTATTACATATGATTGCAATTGTTTGGCCTAATGGCCTACATCACAAGATGCTAGGATTTAAGTGATATGATAGTTGTTATTGTTTTGTCAATGGGGGATGTGTTATGTTGTGTTGATAGTGCTGATGATATATTTGTTGATGATACTTAAGGATTGTGATGATTATGCACTCATGTTTATACATCATGTTTTCAAGAAAAGAACAAAAATGTTTTACATGCAAATATTTTCATTAAGAAAAATGAGAAAGAAAATGAAAGTACGTAAGAAGCTTTGTTGATCCAGTACCATTGAAGCTTTGAGTGGTTGATGCCCTCATTGGAGCTTTGGTGGGCTTGTCCCCCAATGATTTTTAGCTTTGGTGTAGTGTCTCAATGTCAAGAAGAGTAACAACAGTGAAGAATGGAGATGAAGGGTTTTTTGTTAATATATTGGATACAACGGTTGCATCAAAAATAAGGATGGATAAGATTTCCATTGCTCAAGACTTTCCGGATGTTTTTCAGGACCAACTTCCTAGATTACCTCCAGATCAGGAAATAGAATTTGTGATTGACCTTCACCTTGGAACAGAACCGATTTCAAAGAATCCATATAAAATGGCCCCAACTAAGTTAAGAGAATTGAATGTCCAACTTGAGGAAATAATTAATAATGGATTCATTCGTCCCAGCTTTTCACCGTGGGGAGCACTGGTACTATTTGTGAAGAAGAAAGATGGGTTAATGAGGATGTGTACTGACTATCACGAGTTAAACAAAGTTACTATTAAGAATCGATATCCCCTACCAAGAATTGACAATTTGTTCGATCAATTGCAAGAAGCTTGTGTCTTTTCAAAAATCACCTCTGATCTGGATACTATCAGTTGAAGGTCAAGTCTGATGACATTCCTAAGACAACATTCAGAATAAGATATGGACACTATGGGTTTCTGGTTATGTCATTTGGATTAACTAATTCCCCAACTGAGTCATTAGTGAGTACTTAGACAAATTCATCATTGTCTTTATCGATAATATACTAATTTACTCGCGCTTGGAGGAGGAACATAGAGAAAATTTAACGATTTCTTTGTCCATATTAGCGAAGCATAAGTTGTTTGCAAAGTTTTCTAAATGAGAATTTTGATTAAGTAAAGTGAGTTTTCTCGGTCACATAATTTCTAAGCATGGTGTTGAAGTAGACCCTGCAAAGATATAGGCAGCAGTTGAATGGTCGCAACAAAGGAATGTGGGAGAATTGAGAAGCTTTCTGTGTCTGGTGGGATATTATAGGAGATTTATAAATGGATTTTCAAGAACGGCATAACCTTTAACGGGTTTGACAAAGAAAAATGCACGGTTTTGGTGGATGAAAGAATGTGAGAAAAGTTTTTAAGAGTTGAAACATCGTCTAACTTCGGCTCCTATCTTGTCCCTACCTGTTGATGACGGAAATTTTTGCATCTATTACGACGCTTCTAAAAATGGATTGGGCATCATACTAATACAAAACGGGAAGGTAGTTGCATACGGCTCTAGACAATTGAAACTGTATGAGGCAAATTATCCCACAAATGATTTGGAGTTTGTTGCAGTCGTGTTTTCTCTTAAGATATGGAAACACTACCTATATGGGCAGCGATGTGAAATCTTTTCAAACCATAAGAGTTTAAAGTATATCTTCACCCAAAAGAAATTGAATATGAGATAACGACGGCAGTTAGAATTGGTGAAGGACTATCACTGTTAAATTAAGTATCACCCTGGAAAGGAAAATGTGGTGGCTGACGCTCTTAGTAGAAAGATGGTTGCGATTAATGTAGTACATGAAGAAATAACAGATGAAATCTACTCAAATATTTTAAATCTGAATATGTAATTGGTTACTACACAGTTACTACTCTTTTGTCCACTTTGACATTAAAGCCTTCATTATTGGAAAGGATTAAAGAGTCTCAAATTAAGGATCAGAAGTGTGAAAAATATAAGCAAAACCCCACTCTTGAAAAATACCAATATTTTTCCATTTCAGGCGATGGGATTGTGAAGTTTAAGGACAGTGGTATATACCAGAAAAATCTGAGTTAAGGTTGGCAATCTTAAACGAAGCGCATTCCTCAAGTTTTTCTATCCACTATGACTGTAGCAAGATGTATAAGAAACCTCAAGTCACATTACTACTGGCCTAAAATGAAATACGATATTGCACAATATGTTGCTTTATGTCACGTATGTCAACGGGTGAAAGCAGAACACCAAAAGACTTGGGAGAATTTTACAACCAATGCCTATACCTGAATGGAAATGGGAGCATGTCACTATGGACTTTGTCTCGGGTCTACCTAGGACCATAAGGGGACACGACGCAATCTGAGTGATTTTCAATAGGCTAACTAAGGTTTCTCATTTCTTACCAGTAGCTATAACTTATAAGATTGATCAATTTGCCAGACTGTATTGTACGCCTACACAGAGTACCTGTAACTATTGTATCTAACTAGAATCTAAGATTTACATCTACGTTTTGGAAAAGTTTAAACAAGGCAATGTGTAACAACCCAATCCTAATTTTTCCGTTAAACGATGTAATCAGACTATGGAGAAGTGAATTGGCGTAATACATGTATTTACATCGTCTCTATATATGTTAAATTATGACTCACAATTTTGTGAAAATCAATTAGGATAAAAACTTGGTAAAAAATGCAAAGGAATTAGACTTTTGAACCATTAGGATGCATACGGATACCTTTGCAGACAGGAAGTGTCGTCCGCAAGACGCGTGGAACGTCGCCTAGGTCTTGGGGACGACTCGGGACACAAAACCAGAGTCCCAACTTCACTGTGCTATTACGGACGATGGTGCAGATGATGCAGATGAGGAAGAATGCGTCCGCATCAAATTTGTTTTTAATCTAAAGACCTTAGGATGAAGGTACGGATGACGCGAATGAGGACAACATGCATCCAATTTGAATCTGTTTAAGTCTGGAGACTTTCGCACAAGTCCGGATGTCGGCGGACGAGTAAGGACCCCGTCCGATTTGCCCCTATCCGATTTCGGAACACATTCGAATGATACGTGCAGACGACATACGAATGCCAAATGGCGTCCGAATCCCAATTCAGACAGTACAAACGGTGTGGGGTTGCCATTTCTTGTCCGAGCCCCCATTTTGGCATAAGGAATTTAGCCTTACGGACGGCATGCGGACGAGACTAAGTCATCCACACCCGTCCATATCAACGTAGACTAGGGACATAACTAAATCAAAATCAGAACGAAAATGACATTTATCCAATAAAAACCCAGCCCCTCGACACAGAATCGCCTCCCACAACTCGACCAGCTAGGGATGGTCCCCTGCCACGCATGTGAGTGTCCCCTAGATGAGTCTCTACTTAGCCCAACCGTCCTTCATCTTCTTCCCCATTCATTTTTGTGCTGCTAGGGAGATTCTGCTGGAGTAGGGAGGCCAAGGAGCACTACTGTCCACGTGTGGAGGAGTCTTCAAAGGTAAGGAATGAGTTGTCTTGGCCAGGTGGAGGCCCTACACCCAAGTAAAATATGTACGTGAGTGATTTTCTTGCTGAAGGATTTCTAGAGTTCTTTAGTTGTCTTAAGTTACTGAGAAGTTACTTGCTGTGTTTATTGCCTTGGCTCTCACGTTCCTCTTAAGTGCCCTACTAGTTATTGTGTTTTACTTGTGTTACATGCTTATATAGAAGTGTTAGTTAACTGTCGAATGAGACAAGGAGGAAATGTTTAAAGGATGAGAAATATGAATGAACGACCAATGAGTTCCTATTGTTGCAAGGATGATGACTTCACCTTGTTAATGATCTTTCACTCTATATCTTGTATGGTTTATTTAGCATGTGCTCACCATTTTCTTTCATTTTCATTACTGCTCATTGATGATATAGATATTTGGAAAGCATGACTGTCATTATTTTATTTCCGCCTTTCTTCTTATTAGCATCATCTAAGAAGTATGTTTTACTGCCTGTGTTTCTTACTGTAGCCCTAGTCATTGGGAAGTAAGTTTAATGTTGTTTCGTTTTCGTTGAGATCTACTATCAACTATGCTCATTATAAGACTTATTTTGCTGCCCTGTTTCAATATTGTCACTAACATTTAGCATGATTAACGTTTATTGTCGTTGTATATTAATCATTTAGAAAGCATGTTTCGTTACCCTGCCTATGGCATTCGCTGTTGTATATTAGTCATTATGACTTTCGCAAGTTATTTAATTAAAGCATGCTTGGTAAATTATGTTTCTTTGCTAATAGAATCGATTTAAAATATGTTTAGTTGTACATATTTTCCATCGCTCCGTTTTAGTCATCAAAAACATGCTTAGTGGTTTATATACCTATTGAAAGCATGTGTATCAGTTCGTATTTCTGTGGTTATGTCCAATTAGAACAAGCTAAATTGTTCGCAAGTTCCGCTATCTATTCCCTTTAAAAGCATGCTTAGTCAGTTGTATTTCCTACCATTATAGTCGATTAAAAAGCACATGAACTGTTGATTTTCTGTTGTTGTAGTTGACTAAAACGTAAGTTAGATGATTTAATACACTGTTGTTCTAATCAATAATAAGCATGATTTACCATCAATTCAATTAAAGCATGCTTAGTCATTTACAATTTCCGCTATTATATTCGATAAAAGCATGCTNNNTTTTTTGATGATGACAAAATCTAATAAGTTGTTTACACTAAAACTAAGCATTTATGTATAGATATTGCATATTAGATTTTTCCAATTAAGTTATGCAATTTATCAACCAATTTAATCCATGCAACATGCTACAAAACTCCCCCTAAAATATATCATAACTTATACACCATTCTCCCCCTTTTTGTCCTAATCAAAAAGTAAGTCTAAGGGAGGGGAGTCCTAACATGAGTAAATTTTATCAAAATAAGATTATCAAAAGATTCATCTAAGAAATTCTCCCCCTTGAATATTAAAAACATGAATAAATGTAGGGAATAAGTATTAGAATCCAAAAGACAATCTCAACAATTAATTCTACCTAAAACATTTCTCCCCCTTAATCAAAAAATTAAACCAAAAATCAAGCAATGGAGGGAAATGACATTATAAGCCAATATGTGGTCCAAGATACAATACTAAGTTCATAACACCACATCCAACACAAAATTCTAACAAAATATTCAAAAGTATTCTTTGAAACAAAATCTCCCCATTTTTCTAGTAATCTATCCACAAATCAAACAAGTTAAAACTAGCATTAATCATCAAAGAGCATTAATCATCAAAGAGCAATTATCAACAAGTTAAAACTATCTGTCCCCTTAATCAATGAATCTACTAACCAAGAAGCAAACCATTGAGAGAAATATACATTCAATTTCAATTTGTGGTATAAAATATGATACTAATTTGAAAGACCACCACAACGAAATATTCAATCAAGAATAGGCTCCCCTTTTTATCATAAAGCCTAAACATATGTGAGGGATAGTATAAGCCTTTCACTCCAAGTAATAGATACAAAAAAAATGAGATGCAAAAAATCGATACCTAATGTAGGAGATAAAAGTCATTTTAGGATCCAAAAGATAGATATCAATTTAAGACTATCAATAGTAAGCCAATTTTAACTTTCGAACATGATACTAAATGAAGGAATAAGAAACCATTTAAAAAGCAAGAATTGAAAACAAAATTTCAATTTCTACAAGTGATACCAATTTAAGAGTTAAGAAATTAACAAAAGATAACAATTGATAATTCACAATTGGATGCAAAACAAGTTTGTCACAGATTAATATCAATTGTAAATCCAAGGTTAAGATCAAATCATTTTTGTCCAGTATGATACCAATTGTAAGGTCAAAAAGAAAATGTTAAACACATATCTATGAGAGATACCAATTTCAAAGTCAAATTATCAATCAAGTTATCTCTCCCCCTATGTTATCACAAAAATCAATTGGGGATATAATCCATTTTAGAGTATTTGCTCTCCCCCTTTGAGCAATAGTAAATCATTTTAATAAATTTCTCTCCCCCTATATAGTTATCACCAAGCAAATAGGAGAGAATCCAAAACTTAAAAGAACCATCCAATTTGAAACACAATATATACCAATGGAAAGACAGTCCATGGATGAATTCAAATTTAGAAGATAAATTATCTCCCTCTAGCATTATGCACATAATCAAATCCTAAAGACATTATATCAATTGTAGAGAAAAATTATTTCATTGATACCAAAACAAAAATAATTTCATACATGATACCAATTTAAAAAAATATAAGTCCAATGATTTCAATTGTTGAAATTCAATCCTAATAACAAAGATTGAGACCAATTTAAAAATTTCAAAGCGTAGCGAAATTGATGATACCAATTGAAGAAATGAAATCCAATTTCAAAGATACTAATTGGTATAGTCTATCTTTCAAAGATATTCAAGTTAAGAAATATTCTTCTCCCCCTAAATCATTGCATACGATCAAAACATTGGGGGTGGAGATTCAAGATAGATACCAATTGTAGAGGTTTAAAACCAAACCCTAGAATTAATACCAATTTGAAGATTTCAAAATAGAAGTTATTATTGATATCAATTTAGAGATTTCAAACCAAGGATAAATAATGATATTAATTTGAAAAACAACTACAAAAGTTAATTCCCCTTTTAAATAAAAAACTCAAATCGTTTAGGGAATCAAAGTTATCAAACAAAACAATAAGAAATTCTCCCCCTAAACACTCAGAATGAAAATCAATAGGGAATATCAAAGTTTAAAGCAAGTGCATCTATTGATATCAATTGAGAATCAAATAAATTCATTTAAGGATTTTAAACCAAAGAAATGATTATGAGAACCAAATTGAAAAATTAAATACAAAATTTTTCTTCCTTTTGATGATAAACTAATTTTGAGTCGTAGTGGAAGCACAATCATCAATGTCAAGCTAATTGTATTATTAATTTTCTTCCCCTTTTAAATTACATAGAAAAGAGAACATTTGAGGAAATACAAGTTGAATCAAACAATTTTAATTTCTCCCCCAAAATTAATTAATAAGATTTAATCAATGGGGAAATCCATCATTAAAAACAAATCACTTATATGGAGAAATATCAAAGTTTTAGCCCACAAGCAGAAACAAGATCAACAAACTTAGAAACAATACAAACAATTATCTCTTAATAACTAACTCTGTCCTTTTATCAATTAACTAGTTTCAATTCAAAGGAGAATTTTAAAGTTTCAAAGCAAAAACAATTGTCAAATCAATTTAAATGGAAGGAAGAATCATCAAAGTGTGGCTTAGCGGAAGCAAAATCTATCAAAAACAAAAAAAAAAACAACATTTCAAAGCAAGTCAATGATCTCAACACAATTCTATTTTCTCCCCCTGTTTCATTATTCAAATTCAATCCAAGGGAGAGTTATCAAAGTTTTATTTAGTTGAAGTATAATCTATCAAAGACTATAATTAAAATCAACATTGCAAAACAAGTCAATGATTTCAATACAATACAATTTTCTCCACTTTAATCCATATACAAATTTAATCTAAAGGAGATAAAAAATAGTCTAAAAATACAATTGTTGTAATCCATCTATGCATCCAAAAATAGCATCCAACAATTCAAGAGTATATTCAACTAGGAATTCAATTGTTGGAATCATTCATCAAAATACTAATTGCATGAATAAAGCATATTTCAACCTATGTAAATACAAAAAGATTAAAGCTAACAATTAATCCAAGAAAATGTTCTACTAATCAAAGTTAAATCAAATCAAGAATCAAAAACAATTTAAACCAATTCAATTCCTAATCAAAATCCATAGTATTGATTCCAAAAGAAATTTCAACCAATCAAAATCTAAATAATACTCCAAATCAAATTTCATAACCAATTTTAATCAAAATAAAGAAGTTGTATACCTTCAAGATAATTTTTATTTTTCTAGCTTTGGAGGCATATCTTTGAAGCTTCTCCCTTGTGTTGGATATTCAACTATCCATTCTTCTTTTAAGCTTCTTGGGAGAATCTTCAACCTACAAAATAAATCAATTCGATTTCTTTGGTACCCAAACCATTTTGGGTTCATTTGTTATAGGCTTGGTTCCTTTAGTAACCCATAAAAATTTAGAATTCAAATTCGATTTAATTTTAGAAATTAAATTCAAAGGATGAATAAATTTAGAATCACAATTTGATTTCATATTAGCATTTAATTTTAATGGACAACAAAAAGATTTGTGTAATACACAATTGCAAGAATTACAAATAGATGAGCTAACAAATAGATTTGTGTAATTCTTTTTCTTTGCAAAAGGTTCATACCCAATACCAGCTTTATCACAAGTAACCCTTTGCGAATTTAAGAGCATATTTAAATTTTTACTTCCATTTGTGAATTTAAGCACAATAGAGTTCAAATCATTATTCTTTGCTTTCAATTCACAAATATCAATCTCAAGAGATTCGATTTTAGCATTAGCATCCAAAGTAGATTTAGATTTAGCATTCAATGATCGAATATCATTTTCACGTGATTTGATATAAATATTCAACTCATCATTTCTATTTTTCAAATCACAAATCTCATGCTTATGACATTCATTAATAGTAATCAAATCACAATTTTTACAATTTAATGAATCAATTTCATTTTCATGTGAATTGATAGTTGTATTCAATTTATCATTCAACAATTTCAAATCACTAATTTCATACTCATTACATTTGATAGTAGAAGTCAATTCATCATTTACCAATCTTAAGTTACTACTATCATGCTCAAGAGATTCAAGGCAAGCATTAGACTCATCGATCATACCCTTTAATTCAACAATTTGATCCTCAAAAGATTTATCTAAATTAGCATGCTTTTTGATCAAATTGCTATGTTCATTTTCCATACTTTATATTTATCTTTAAGCTCCTTCAAACTATCTAGCAATTCACTTACTAAATCACTATCATCATCATTGTTAGAATCAGAATCGCTAGGGTAGTTTTTTACCTCAATTTTATCCTCAATGGCCATGAAGCATACGTTGGCCACTTCCTCTTCTTTTTCAGAGGATGAGCTCTCTTCACCTTTAGTTCTTTGATTTGTACTTGCATGTGTTAGTTCAAGAGTTTTTCGTATATCGAAGGCACTAACGCATGATTGTATCTTATCAAATTCATTTTTACTTAGTCCACTATACAAAATATTCATAGCTTTACCATTCAAATTTCAATTACGTTTATCTATATCATTGAATTCACAACATGGTCTTGGAATGGTTATTCCCTTTTCAATGATCATCCATAAATTGTAGTCAATAGATTGCACAAATACTTTCATTCTACATTTCCAATACAAATAATTACAACCATAAAAAATTGGAGGTGTAGAAGTAGAGTGCCCTAATTTGTACATGTTGGAATCCATAATGTGCATGTATATATATATAAATTCAAATCAATGATATTGAAGTGAATTTCAACAATAAAATTCAACAAATTATAGCAATGTGCACAATCACCACGAGAATTGTGGTGAAGCCCTGCCACGATTCTTGGTTCTGTATAGAGAGCTTGGAATGAATTTGTATTTATAAACACAGGACTTTCGGATGACCTCACCAGTTTTAGACGACCTCAGTAGCCGTTGGAAAAATTTCCCATTGAGAAAATATAGCCATTGCACAAATCTGCGCATTTCCCTATGCCAATTCATCGTTTGCATCGTCCGCACTATAGTCCGAATTGTCCATAAAATTGGACAGATTCAAAGCGGACGATATCCTCCTTCGTCCGCTATAGTCCGCAGTCATCCGCAACAACACGCTTCACTTGGGGACGCCAAAGTCTCATCCTTAGTTTCGTTCTGGAGTCCGCAAAACTGAAGAGGTACGGACGCCATGACGCATCTGCTACGTCCGCATGTATCGTCTGAATTGTCCCTCGAAATGAACAAATTCAAAGCGGATGCTACTCTCCATCGTCCACTACCGTCAGCTACATCATCCGCAAGAGGACAGAACAGATTGGGACGCATTTTCTCTTTCGCAGTCTCGTCCCCACTTCACTCCACAATAAACCTTGAACTATATTGAGTCCTAAAATGATATGCCACAGTACATGGACTCAAATAAACATGTTAGCACATTAATAATACCCATTTAGAGGGTATTTCCAATAATCACAAATATAAATATTATGATAAAAACGATAAGAGTAATATCCGGAAAATACAAAATACAACACAAAATACAACTTATTGGTTTATTAAATTATACAACATTTTAGTCATCATTAAAATAAAACTTAACCTAACAAAAAGGCTAACAGCTCCAAGTCAACCTTTAGCAGCTCATGGTTCAGCTCCACCTCTAGGATAGCAGTAACTCACTCATCTCCCCTCTCATTCTCAGCTCTCTAGAATGCCTCACACCAGCAGAAAATGAAAAAGTGGAAGAATGAAGTGAGAGATATCTACCCTAAGGAGGCACAGGTACAGGAAGAAGTAGGAGACAGCCCCTGCTGGTCAGCTCTGAAGGGTTGCCCGTGTGCTATGGACAGGGATTTATTGTCAGGAAGTACCATTCTATTGGCTACGGGTCAATTTCGTCCTGATTTTAAATCATTTCCGCTGCAGATCTGGGCTGATTCGAACGAGTACGGACTCACCTGACTCATCCGCATTCATCCGCAAGACTAAAACACCTAAGGCTAAGAGGGACTTCGGACGAGGAATGGCATCCCCGTCCACTGTCCGTATGTCCGTAGACCATTTTCGGACACTGGTTGTTGTCTACATGAGGCGTCCGTAGCATTCGAATGTGTCCATAAAATGGACAGATTCAATGCGGACGAGGCTAGTCCTTGTCCGCGTTCGTCCGCAATCGTCCGAATCTGTCTAGACCTGGACATACAATTCGGGCGTGACTATTTGCATCCGCATGCACTTGGCCGCATCCGCAGTCTCATCCGAAGCTTCAAGAAAGGAAGGGAAAGACTTTGAGGATGGGAAAACGGCGTCCCGAGTCATCCCAAAGTGTACAGTCAGCACTTTCCTCACATTTTCTCGCCTAACTTCTATCCCGTAACACTTCCCCTTATTACATGTCATTAAATAACACGTAACCATGTGAAATGTAATTTCCTAACTACCATATCTTTACAATTACATCGCATGTATGAGTGGAAAATATTCTTAGACTTAACGCTCCTAATATGCCCTGTAATATCCCGATGATTAAAAATATCGGGATGTTACATAAAATTTAGTACAACTTTCCATTCTCAAACTGATGGACAAAGTGAATGAACGATTCAAATATTGGAGCATATGTTACGGGTATATGTGTTAGAATTTCATGTTGGATGGAGGAAAATGCTGCCATTGTAGAATTCGCCTACAATAATAGCTTTCAGGCTACAATTGGAATGACACTTTATGAAGACTTGTACAGACGAAAGTGTAGATCTCCTCTACATTGGGATGAGGTTGGTGAAGTAGAATTCTACGGACCAGAAATGATACAACACACTAAGGAATCATTTGCAATCATTCGTCAAAGAATGCTGGCTGCTTAAAGTTGCCAGATGAGTTATGTTGATAATCGTTGTAGGGAATTAGAATTTGAAGAAGGAGACTTAGTGTTTCTTAAAATATCACCATTTAAAGGAGTTATGCGATATGGGAAGAAAAGGAAGTTGTGCTCGTGGTATGTTGGTATGTTTCCTATTACAAAAAGGATTAGAAAAATGGCATATCAATTACTACTGCCAACAAAGATGGATGGAGTTCATAACGTATTCCATGTGTCTATGTTAAGAAAATGTTTGGGAAATCCAATCCAGGTGGAACCTGAGGAGCATTTTATTCTTCAACCAAATTTAAGTTATGAGGAGAGGCCAATATGGATTTTGGATTCAAGAGTTAAAGAGTTAAGACACAAGAAGATTCTACTTGTCAAAATATTGTGGCAAAATCATACCATTGATGGGGCTACTTGGGAAAGAAAAGATGAGATGGAAGTAACTATCCAGAGTTGTTTCAGTGGCTAAAATTTTAGGGACAAAATTTTAAATAAGGAGGGGAGGATGTAATATCCAATGTATTTGGTTGTATGTAATCATTGAATCAAGTGGAAATGCAACGTATTAACAATTTATTAAGTGTTGGAGTTTTACATATTATATATATAATAATATAATAATAATATTGATTTGAAGAATAAAAGAAAATTTAAAGAAATTTTGAAATAAAGCGGGAGGTCGATTATTGGTGATCGAGTACATCCAAGGCTATTGACCGACGTGATTGGCTGGAGTTACTGAAGACAAAAATTGGTGGATGAGCTACGTGATGGTGGTCGATCGTCCTTCATTAAAATCAAACATCTGCCATTAATTTTAAATGTCTGAAGGCAATATTCAATCTCCAGAAATGTTGAATGCATGGCTTTTAGATTTGTCCTTATGGGCCTACATCATGGGAGTAGGACTCATATGTTCTCTGCAATTTTACATGTTCTGTTATATGCAAGTTAATAAGAAAAGAATTGTCTGCTAGTATTACCTGTAATGTTTCTGTCTTCATTTTTAGTCCTCTTATTCATGCTATTCTTTGTGGTTTTGATTGCCAAAGTAGATGGTATAGACTGAAGTTATAGCATGAAAATCGGTTTTTACTCTGCGTGAATTAACACTACCAAATATTATTATGGGTTTTGTTTGAATGTTCTTTCTGCGTAGTTGTTCCTATAACTTAGGTACCTTGTTAATGAACTTGTTGTTTAAGATTGTCCCTATAGTAGATTTTCCTAAGTTTGTAAATATTATGTGTAATGTAAAAATAACATGTTAATATAATCGACAAAGAAAAGTAGGTTACCTTATGCGTTCAATAAAATAATGGATTAATAGCATGGACCCTAAAATAAAATGAGTAGGAAAATTATAGTGCAAGAGATATGCTAATTATTATTATTTCTTTATATAAGTTGCTACTTTGTAATTGCCTTAATTCATAGTTCTTAAAATGAATCATGTTTCGGTAGAAATAATCTGTCTAGAGATATAATTTAAAGCATGTTTAGTATGAAATTATAGTGAAAGTATAGTTATTGTTTTGTTAGGTATTGTAGTATCGTTTGTGATATATGAACTGCTATGTGACATTCATATAGATATGTTAAAAGGATGTATGTCATGCATTTCATGGGCTAATAATAAAGATAATAATGGTGTTTTCTATGTGGGTTCGGAGACTTAAGAGGTTGCTCACACATAGAAAAAAGCTCGTTTGAGTAAGTTCGAAGACTGAAGAGGTTGCTCTTACTCAATGAGTGGTGAGTTCAGAGACTGAAGAGGTTGCTCTCCCAAACGATAATGAATGTAAATGTAGGTGGGTCCGTTTTTACTGAGTTCGGAGACTGAAGAGATTGCTCTCATATAAAAGCGAATCCAAGTAGTGGGTTCGGAGACTGAAGAGGTTGCTCTCACTCAACTTACAAATGTATCAGGCTTAATCATATAGAGATCTCATAGAGGTTAAGGTTGCATTTCATTTTATATTCCTTACTAGGCAATAGGCTCATTATTCCTCCTGTGATGTAGGTATGGATGGTGAGTCGATTGAAGTGAACATTGAAGGAGTGTGACATGATGGAAGCTTGTGTTACCATGCGCGAAATGACCTTGCGGGTTATGACTCTAATGAATAAAAGTTGTTTTAAATTACATAAGATATTGTCATGGATTTTAAGTATTTTATTTATATTATTCATGTAAAACAAATTTATGTTCTATTCCGCGTAACGCACTTTGATGTCTTTCAATAAAGTATAATTAAATGGGATTTTAAAATGTTAAAAATTTTATGAAAAATTCATAAACAGAAATGGGATGTTACACAATCCAGAAGTGTTCACAATCTCTTACTTAGGAAAGATTTCTTCTAACGATTTACGAATCATACCCGGTACCGCTTCTAACTAAATTTCTAGCCACTTAAACTACACACATACAAGTAGGGAAATATCATCACCCTCTAGCAGATATGTAACGACCCAGATTTTCGTAAATACTTGAAAATGCGTAAAATTTGAATTTTTTTTTTAACAAAACGTATCAGAGTGCGTCTAACTGGATCGCTATTGACTCTTTCGTTAAACTCGTTATGAAAAACAATTGACAAAATGTGCAGAAGCGTTATAAAATAAATCATCGTAAAACTTGGTGGAAGCATATTTAAATCGTTTAAAAAAAAATCTAAACAATGGAGTACGATATAGTAAACTTAATGTGATTACATCTGTTTACTCATTCTTTTTCCTTGGCTGACCAGCGCCAAGTCTCGTGCATGCAAAATCATCCATCCCTGCTTCATTATGTGTTTATCGCCTACTTACTATATGTTAGTCATTTGTACCTACACCACAAGTAAGGATATGAGCTTACGCCCAGTAAGGAAATGGGGGAAAAATAATTATGCATATCTCTCTTTAATTCTTCTTGGAATGTGGGCCATCCAAATCAATCCTTTTTATTACGTTCATTCTTTTGTTCATTCTTTACTCGTACATTGAACTGGATATTGGAGGGGTCTTAGAGGATGGAATAGTGGATCGGAGCTAACTCTTTACTTGCAACTAGGTCCCCATTCCCATCAAGGTTGGGGGCTTCGCCTAGCAGCGGACTAGTTCCGCTACCCATCTGCCCTTCAACTCTCTTTTTCGTCCCCTTTTTCGGCGTATCCTGCCTTCAAGGTTCCTCCCCTTCCGGCGTATCCCACCTACAGAGTATCTTCCCTTCTGGCATATCCCGCTAGAGGATTTCTTAGGTGATGGGCGTATTCCGCCCATCCTGAACATTCTTATCTTAGCATTCGTCTCCTTTCCGGCGTATCCCGCCTTCAAGGGTCCTCTCCTTCCGGCATATCCCACCTTCAGGGTTTCTTCCCTTCCGGCATATCCCCCCGGGAGGGTTTTTTCGATGATAGGCGTATCCTGCCCATCTCGGACATTCTTTTCTTATCATCTTTACTCACTCATGCATGCGTTAGTACCACCCCAAAGTGGCACTCCCTACGGTTTTCTATTAACATGAAGCATATTGCAGTATAACGTACATTAAAGGAAATTGAAATGCGCATTGAAGTAAAAGTACTGTAATTGAACTTGTGCATATAATGAATCACAATAATTGAAAGCATACATAGATACAAGGAACAATTATGATATCGAATTGAACAATATGAGACAATAAAGTAACATACAACAAATTTTAATTTAACTAAACTTGCTCATTGAACTAAGCTAGGCTAAACATGGAAACATATGTAAGCAAAGAATAACAGAAACATGCTTGTAAATTTGAAATCTTTATTCTAGTTGGTTAAGCATATTTTTATTTTAATTGGTCAAACATGCTATATTTAATAGTCTAGTTGTTATACTAATTAATTGCATGCTCAACAAATTGGTTAACATACTCAAAGTTTAGTCATTGATTAAACATGCTTGAATTGATTAACATGCGGACATGCTCAACAAATTCAACAAACTAATTACTAAACATGCTCAAGGATTGATTGATTATTTAGTGTCAGCTAATCATGCTCAAAGAATAATTTACATACTTTATTGTCAATAACATACTCAATTAAATACTAGCCATTAAACATGCTGGAATAAACAATTAAACATGCTCTCTAGATGATTATATATACCTAAATAAATTGGCATGCTCAAGAAGCGATTAACAACTAATAATTAGTTAGGAAATTTGATTAAGATGCTCGATTTCTAATTAAGTTAATTACTCTAGTCAGATTATCATACTTAGATTAAAAAATTTAGTTACGCTAATTGACATGCTCAAACATCATTAGGCAACATTTAAACATGTTGGACCTAGCTAAGCTAACATGCGAGGTTTAATTAAACATACTTTGCTAACTGATACATTTAAGTAATAATTAACATGCTTGATTAACGGAGATGGAGTGGGCCTTAACAACTACAAAGCTACAGTGAATAACATAGTAAATTATACATGAAACTACATCAATTGAATTTAATAAATTATACAAACTAAGGGTAAATCCTTAATTCATTCATGATCATACGTATGTGACGTGTCATTCTTTACTTCATCACCCTATTCCCAACCTCAACATTATCGTTCATCAATTATCAGTCACATTTCTATCAAACAAAGAGAACTACAATTCCTAACCAGTACCAAGAGACAATAACCTTATAACTAGATTTCAATATATTAAACTAAACTATCTACGCATGCCAGTCTAAATAAAACAGGAAGTAAACATGCTTATGAAATCATATACGGAAAACTACTTAACGAATCACGTTTAGAATCATGCTTGACATGTTATTGTAATGAGAAACGTGCTAAGCAATTTGATATTAATTATCTAGAGCATTTATCGCTACTGGCCAGAACCAAGAATAATAACACTATGAACTATCTTCATGGATCACTATGAACCAAATCGCTAGAAATATGTTAACCATTCATTCATGCATTTCATTGTTTTAGGCATCTCTTTTCAATTTATTCAAGCTCAATCACTAAAGGTTATCATTCCACAACAAACATTCTTCACTTCTTTACTAACATGAACATTTCAAGGTAGTAATCAAAATTAAAGCATTCCACATAGAATATAAACAAGGAAATAGTAAGGAACTACAAGGAAAACTCGACACAACACACACACACACTTGTGGTGTAGGGCCTCCAAATGGCCAAGACACACCCATTTTCCTTACCTCAATTCCTTATCCCGTTCGGCACTTAAAAGTTATCCTCCTCCTCTTCTCTGCACTTAGATCTCACAATTCCACAGCCAGCCCAATTACAGAGTATATCCATGCTTCAACATTGAACATGTAAGAATAGTAGTAATAGTCATCCAACTATTTGATTCAGAGCATCAGTTTAACATTTCCTACTTCCAACAAAAATCCACTCATAACGTACACTTAACATGCTTTAGACCGATAACAACACATAATATATTCTTTCCAATAAAATCACTGAACCAACAACATTCCAGAATTCAACACAAAGGCATAATCAATATCATCTATAGAATTTGCATTTCCTTCTTATTTTCTACAATTTAATAACATGCAGAATAACCAAAACCAATATATTCTCATCCTGACTATCGGCAGAAACCAACCCATGATCAACAACCAAAATTTACCATATGCATTAACAGAGAGAAATGCACTAAAATCCTTAGGCAGAACTTCAAGTCCAGAAAGCATAAGTAAGTCATTAACAGCATGTCCAACATCAATAGAGTGCAACACACCAATGTTCATAATTACAGAGGTTCCAAAACTAAATTGTAATCGACCATTTATATCCAAGTGACTAAACTACATAGAGGAACTTCACCTTCTCGGCCTTCAGAAGAAAACACTTGAGTCCAAGAGCTCTAGTACTCTGCTAGCATCCAACTCTAGAAGGCTCCAGCTCTCTCGGCTACCAGAAGGAAAATCGCTCGAGCTGTTTGGCCATCAATCTTCCACAGCTCTCATCCCTCACTGAAGACAACGCTCTGCTCTTTTATCGACACAAGCATGGAACATCCTCTGCCAGAGTGTGCTCCAGCGTGCCCGATAACCTGCCTCTCTCTATTCATCCCCAGACACGTTCAGAGTGTCTGGGATACGTTCAGAGTGTGCTCCAGCGTGCCCGACAACCAGCCTCTCTCTATCGACACCAACACTGCCCAACTGTTCAGAGTGTTCCCCACGCCGAGTTGTTGGTTTCGTCATCACCGGTTCGACCCCAACTATAAGCTGGACCGAACAACCAATTCCAGCCATCGACCCAAAGCTCCCTTGTTAATTCTTCCAAACTGCCGATCGCAAATCGATAATGTCAATCGTCCCTGCCATCCCACGAACACGAGAAAGCCATGGAGGAGGAGGAAATTGATTGAACATACCTCCATCGTCGCTGGAAAACTCACCCACGGGAGTTTCAAATTCGAGCCCTAGCCACTGTTTGCTTGCCGTCCACAGCCCGCGCTAGAGAACCCTGTCCGAGCCCGATCCTCTACCGTCGCCGTTCCTTTCGTCGCTAGCTTGCTCACACCGATCTCCCTCTCGCCTCTCTCGTCTCTCTCGAGCTTCTCTCTTGCTCGGTTCTCTATCGTGAAGAACAGCTGAAGACCATTCTTTGGACTTCAGCGCATAATGGCCTATGAGCTAATTAAAATCCACTGAACCGATTCACAACGTGAACCGGTTTACTCTCCCAGAATTCATTTATTGAATTTAATTAATCTTATTTTACTAATTCCATTTTGAACCCCCAATAATCCAATTTAAGCCTTAATATTCTCCTTTCTCATTTCGTCAAATGGCCAAAGGCCAGACGAAATGAGGAGTGTTGAACCGGTCCCTTAATAGAATCGGGTCAGTTAATCGAAAATACACCTCCACTTATAAATATTAATCCCAATGAATCACTTATGTTATAATTTAATTTAATTAACCTCAATTGATCACATACATTATAATTTAATTAATTGAATTAATATTTATTTTAATTACATTAATTCTCATAAATTATAATATAACGAATACGTCACTGGTAATATCCCGATAATTACCAATTAATCTAAAATCCCCAGATTATGCTTCAATTATATTTATTAAATTCCGATAAAAAGTCAGGGTGTTACAAGATAACCTCAAGATATCATTTTATTAGCACTTTGACTCAATTTGGTTTTAATTAGTTGTCCTTAGGCACAATAATTTCATCTCTCATATTGCACTACAATATCTATCTTATTGATGTCCTTTTTCAAGAAGTCAACGTAGCTCTAACCAAATTTTTTTTCATGCCCCAAAGGAGGCCCCAGACAGAATGGAGAATGACTCGATCCGAAGACAAACCAATTCACACAACCCTTTTACTAAAAATGCTTAATGAGTAGTAGAAGACTTTAATATAAATAAGATAGCTAGGACCTAAACCAAATTGGCTAAACTATAGGTACATTAGTGACATCTAAGATAATGTAATACATTAGTGACATCTAAAACTATAAGTACTTTAGTGACATCAAAGATAAGTCTACATAATGATTTTACTAGAAATAAATGAGAATATACAATTTACACCAAAAAATAATTAACTAAGTCAAACCTTACACGAAAATTCACTCATGACAATAAAATAACTAGATGCAAACATCGATCTCACTCATGTGTTTGCTGTTGGGGATTTCCAAACTACAACTTGAAGGAAATGTCATTGGAGTGGTAGACTAAAAATAAAGTATTACATACCATGTTAAAAATAAAAATAAAGTGGAGCATACCATATCAAACATTTGAGCTAAAACTAATTTATAAAACAAGAAGTAGGGCAATCGTTAAAACATTCAACTACAGTGTGGTACATACAGAAAATAGGCCTTACTATTCATTATGAAAAACTCAATGAAAATGGAGTCACTCACTGACTCTAGACACACTATGACTAGACATAAATAGTAATGGTGATACTCAGCGATCGCTAAAGTCATGAAAATAAGATTTTGATCAGGTTTAGGGATTTACACCTAGGAACATGGAATAGTCAGCTAGTCCATTACTCTAATTAACACATACCAGCACATCGTCCAACAGTGGAATGTGCGTAAAGAAAACAATACCTCTTCATAGGTCGATCAAACTTGGTTCACCAAACCAAAATGATCAATGAAATAATATTCTTACTCAAAATAATATAGCCACAAAGAATGGTTACATCATTTTATACGAAAACTTGTTTCAAAATAAGATTTTATAAAACGTATGATGTTCGACATAAAAATTAAACTTCTACCTTAAATCAGCCTACTAAAGTCAAAACGTAAATAAACAAGAATGCAAGGAAGTCCAATCTTCTTGTTATGCCTTGGAACCCATAAAAGTATATATCCAACTCAATTATTACATTTTCCAAACTTTTAAATGTCCAATGGAACCCATAATTGGGATATGAACCAACTTAGAGAACTTACAGAATAATCTCCTAAAAACTCCTACTTTTAAAACCTAGTTTAGACGACCTCAAACATAGTCGATCGACTAGACCGGTCATCCTAAAAAATAGTTCAGTCAACCGCAGACTATGTCAAGTCGACCTAGTTGATTGACCAGAAAATACCCTAGTTGATCGCAAACTACTCGTGGAGCGTCGATCCTCGACTAACTATTGGTTCAGTGCTGCATCACAAAAATGTCCACAATTTCAAAAAATCTCATTTTTTCATGAAAAATCCTATTTTAAATGTTTCCAATACCAATCAGAGCATAAAAAACTCATTTTTGTGCTTAAAACTTGAACTTTTATCATTGGGATTGAGATTTTCTTTTACAAATTAAATTTTTTTCTGGAGATTTCAAGGTTGGTTTTCGACTAACCTTCCAAAGTTTTTAAATTCTCCCAATTGATCTACTTCAATCGATCAAACTCCAAAACCCTCTTCCTAAATACCACATTCGATGATTAAACACAATATCAATTATATTCTCAACAAATCAACATCCAATTTCCCAAAGAAGATTCTAATCCAAAATGTGATTTAGGATTAAATTCCCAAGAAGTATCGATCCTCCCAAACCTTCAAGTTAGAAATGCACAACATAACCCAACCAAAGAACAAATAACCTTAGAACAAAACATTCGTTAAAACTCAATCTCAATAAAAAATATTCTCTAGGATAGGAAAAGATTTTTACTTAATGAATATCCTCTACCAAAATTTCAACACCTAGTGAATTTGTTCTCTCACAAAGGACAAAGTCTTTCTCTTGAAAGAAAAGAATTTCTTTAAGGTTGAGAGGCAGTGAAATGGAAAAAAGTAGCTGGAGAGGGTATTGTTCAAATGGCACCTGAAAGATGATTTAGGAAAGCCATTAATCAGTAATAAATTATTTAATTACCTATTGAAAATGGAAAGGCAGATGTTACAATACATGTATATTTTCTTTTAACACTTGAAAATCTATATACTTTCCATTTTCTACTATCCAATTGCGGAGACAAATCTATGTGCATATTGATACGTAAGGAGTTATTGATTTAATTGCCTAGAACTAGCTCTGAACTCAATATGTCATACTCTCTTCAGACAAACAAGAAGTTTAGAAATGATAATAATCTTGAGATGACAAATGAAATGGTCGAGCTTGAAAAAGTCTAGTTCACCAAGCTGACCAAGTTAAATGAGCCGAGCCTACGAGTCTGCTTAAAAAAAATTTCAACTCTAGTCGACTCAAACCTTTCTTATCATTTAGGAATGAGTGGTAAAGTTAGACCAACTCAAATCCTTCTTATCATTTAGTAATGAGTGGTGAACTTGGGCTGACTTATATCATTTCATACTTTAGGTAGAGTGGTAAACTTCAGCCAATGGTATTCTTCAGCCATAATGGTGAACTTTGGCCATTACACTCCCGTTTATCATTTCTGGAGGAGTGGTGAACTTCAGCCATTTCAACCCTTTTTATTTTCTTCACTTCAATTTTAGTCTTTCTTATATAAAAACATGTACTGGCATAATCATAATATAACCTTGAGCAATAATAAATCATCACATCTTTGAACAACATATTATCGTAATGATTAGTACTATCAACACAACATAACAATTATTTAATCAACCAAATACGTAAACCCTAGCATCTTGTGATGTAGGCCGTTAGGCAAAGCACATGTGGTCATTACTTATCTTGGGGTTTTACAAATTATTTGGTTTATCTCCTCGAGTTGAGGGACCTAAAATATATCACAATAGGTCAATATCTGTAATAGTCATCCAATATTTCTTGCTTACTCCTAAACTCACAATCTCTATAACTAATTACGTTAATTTCATTCATAAGTCCGACCACTTTTTTCATGCTTATTTCATCCAAAACAAAGCATAATATTGTTCATAATTTGCCATGCTTATATTGTCCAAAAACAGGGCATATTATTCTTATTGTTCAAAATCCTCCTTACTGTTTTATCACTAATCTCCAAAAATCATAACTTGAATTATACTCCTCTTATTATCATGATTCCAGTACTCAACACCCCATTTAATTTTCAATAACAATATATCAAAATTGTTTAATGAATAAAACCATTTAAATCATTCGATGCTATTAACACAAAATATAATATGTTTCCACCTCACTCTAATCCAATATAAACATCACTTAAACTTAAAATAATCTCACTAACCTTCAGAGATTACTTCACACCTCAAAGAAGAGCTGGAAGTTGTGGCTCTCTTATGACCAATTTGAAGAGCCAAACACCACTATTTATAGAGGTTTAAGTCGGTGTTCTAATCTCATGAGTCATCCTCTCCACCATTCACAATTAGCCACCAAACTATTTAATTAATTGCAAGAACTTTTGTCATCCTAATCCATTATGATTAGGTTGATCAGAGATGTCTGTTAAATTCTCAATTAGCCTCAAAAGCAAATTCTTGAGAAATCCTTTGCTGCGGATTCTGTACATTTGCAGACGCCTATGCGTCCGTAGTAGACAACTTTGCTCTCGTTGAGCATCTTTCTAGCAGATATTCCTTATGTCCACCAATCAGTAATCACCACGTCGCACCACAATTAGTTGCATCCCACTCATGTACTATTATCGAAAACGCTTACGCTCTGGTGGATGCATTATTCAATTTGTGCTATTTACCCAAAATGGCGACGTTTTATCCTTTAATCTCCTTTTGCGAATGCCAATACTCCCATGGTTCCACTATTTAACATCGCTAATTATCCAAAATGATGAAGTTTTATCCTAATAAAATGTTGTCATGGCTATGTTTGCTACTGTGGATACGTTTATAACCTAAAACGATGACATTTTCCCTTATAAATAGCCCTTCACCCTCCTGCAAGGAATCTTTCCCATCCACAAGAGCGTCTTTCTCAAAATCTAACAATCCTTATTTAATACTAATACTATAACTTGATCTGATGGCTATCTATCCTCGTGCACGACATCTTTTTCTCTCGCAAAACATCTTTCCCCAGAAGCATCTTTCTTCTCCACCTTCTTAATCCAATGGCTATGATTCTCCTATTTATTTAATCTGACAATCTCTTGATCTCTGACACAACATTCCCTTTAATTTAGCCTCCAGCACCTCCACCAGCTTAAATCTCAACCATCTCTTGCTCTTATCCAACGATTGTCATATTCTCCCTTCCTAAAATATTTCTTTTGTTCATCTTCCATCCTTCCTTCTTTCCACGAACGTACTTTTCTCCATAATAATTTACAATATTATTGCTATTCTTAAAGGCCATGGGTATTCTTCTAACTTTCTAAATTTTTATAAATTTTATTTTATTCATCCTTTAATATTCCAATTTTTTCCCAACTCAAAAAATACATATTTTTTTTCTTAGAGTATTACATTAATTGCTTGCTCTTATCTAGATTTTAACATCCAAACAAAGCCTTGAACAAATCTGCAACTTGCTTCACAAATGATAAAAGAAAAGATTATGGATATGATAAGATCTAACAAGAAAGAAAGTCTTAGATATTGGAGTTTCTTTATTGCCTTCAGCGTTATCTCACAACTACTACATTCTATTTATCATACAACTATTCAACACTTTTGTTAGCTATGAATTACGATGTTTCTCACAAAAGTGTCCAAAATGATTCCAACTACATTGTTCTAATCCATCTTATGTCCCTCTAGATTTTCTTATCCAATCTCCAGCAAATACTACAATTTTCTTAGAGAAATAAACACAAATGGGTACAAGTGAGCATGATAGAGCACCAAACAATGAATAATGGATTTTTATCTTATATACACCTTAACTTATCTCAAGTTAATCATGCAATCTGCTACTCAAGTGTTTGACATCATCTATAGTAAGGACCTAAATTAAATCAAGCATCTTTCATCCTCCATCCAATTGTTCTTCCCCTTTGGTCCCATGGGAACATCCTCCTTTAAGATCTCCATTAGTAATTTATCAAACATTTTTTGAATGAAATATTGAAATCTCATTGGAAGCAGATGGATAATCATGTTAGCTCTATTTTTTAGTCATGAACTTTAGTTGAATCCTACTCTCTCCTGCACTACAACCAACATTGCTCAACCACTTCATTTCCTAGATACTCAGCTACAATAAGTTCACAATTCATTCTTGAATCGACTTAAAAATCACTTTGGAGAAAATCATTATGGATTCTTATTTCAAGCATAAATATAGGTGCCCCAATGAGGATAGCATGCATGTTTACTTTTTGATGCATATACAATTGCTCAATTACCTTTCTATGTACTCTAAATCATAAGCATCAACCGATACACCAGCACTTTGCTATGAGAAGTATATCCTCCAAAGTGTTAAAAAAAAGTGCTTTAGAATCCATGTGTGGTTCCTTTTATTCTACTTTTCATTGCTAAGTTGTTTTCCTATTCTGTAGGAGGCATTTAGGGTATTTTTCTATTGATTGTAACTTATTTCTAGGACTATGTTGTTAGTGGTTAGTTAAGTCTTTTCAAGTTTAAATTGTAATTTTTTAATCAAGAAAGATGCACAACACTTGGTATCATAGCCTCTTTTCTTCTTAAGGGATCTATGTGAGTTTGAATTATCATGGAAGCTTAAGCAAGTTTCTCTTCTATAGCTCCACCGATGTTCAATAGAGATAAATAGCAAATTTGGGCAAAAGCCTATTTTTTTGTTGCAGTCTCATCAACCATTTTCACTCATATTGTGTCCTTGAAGTCAACAAAGGAGATATGGGTTTATCTCAAGATTGAGTATGAAAGAGATAAAAAAAATTCAAGGGATGAAGGTGTTCAACCTAGTTCGTTACTTTGAGCTGCAAAAGATGAAGGGGACAAAAACCATAAAAGAGTATTTTCATAGACTACTCAACATAGCAAATGCAGGTATTGTGGCTCACACCCCAACATCGACTACATGTCATTATAACATGTTTCATGCTCATGGCTATTGTAATGCCTGGATAATTTCTCCATAAATTGGATGTAAACAATTCTACGGAATGAAAAATTCGATACACTTCATAATTTTCTATTGTACTCTTATTATAATGAAATGGAAATGATATAATGCAATGGAAATGATATAATGCAGTGGAAATTAGAAAGAAATACCATTGGATTAATTATGGTGTAATTGGCATTTTCAGTCGATGGGCGGTCGAAGTTACAGTGGAATATCTTGATCGAAAAGCATTACAGATTGCTACTTGCAATTTTGGTCGAGTCGAGGTCGAATATCTCAACCGAAATGCATCACAGATTGCTCCCTACATTTTTTGTAGAATTGAGGTCGAGGTTGAGGTCGGATAACTCGACCAAAATACATTATAGATTGCGTTTTGGTTTTTCAGTCAAGTCATCAGTCAAGGACGTGGTGAAAGGTTTGACCAAAATATAAAACATAGGAAATTTTTGGGTAATTGGTCGATTGATGGTTCGGTCCGCCTCTTTGACCAAAAAATCCATTTTTAACGAAAAGACTACTTCTGTCACAACCATTCTTTTACTTTTTTTCCTGATAATTTATTCTTATCTTGAGGTGATAGCGAGCTTTCCACTTGGTTGACCTGCATTGGACCACCCTCCTTTAAAATAGGCGATTGTCTCTCAATTGTCATTTCCCCTGGGGAGTCCTTTCCTCGACTATAAAGCAATGGAAGCAACTGAAGCAGGTTACACTTTACATTTTGGATTTCCATTTTCTATGAGTTTCTGTCAAGGGATTTCTTATAGACAGAAAGGAAGTGAGTGTGTGAGTGAGAGTGAAAAAGGAGGTGCTGCTTGGTTTCCTGGTGTCTCTCATTTCTTTGGTTAGATTTCCAGACTGTTGTTACTAGTGTGCGGGACTTACTGTGAAGTGTCATTTCGGCTGAAGGTAAGAAATGGGATGCTTGTGGCCAATAGAGGCCTTGCATCACTTGAATTTTTGTGATTCTTTGATTTCTGCCTTGGATATTTGCTCAAAATTATTCATCTATTGATTTCTACCTTAGATGTTTGCTGGAAATTATTCATCTGTTGATTTTTGCCTTGGATGTAACTGTTGTATTGGATTACTTGCTGTGGATCAGTAGTAGGCTGACAAATAATGTCAAATATAGTTGAATGAAAAACTTAATTATGCACTAAGTTGCTGTGATTTTGAGTGATTATGCTTCCTCGAAATTACTTGACTCTGCTTTTGTAACACCCCGCGTTTTTAAAACATTTTATTTCTTACATTTTCAGTCATAAAAATTTTTCTTTTTAAAACATGTTCAATAAAAATGTATCTGAGTAAATCAGCGGAATAATAACGGAATTGTTTCAAAACATTATTTAATAAAAGTCCATTGATTTTACAAAATCGTTTGGAAAGTTCATAGACCATTATATTACAAAACATTACCGAAATAAAACCTTTTTTTTAAAACAACCTTTATTTTCTTTGAGCCATAACACATCAGGTCGAATTCGGTTGATAACCCAAGACCTTAACCAGCATTGCCTCCTCCTCTACATTGATGTCATCAACATTATCAAAATCACTAGCATCACGGGTAAGAAAATGAGCCTAATGGTCAGCAAGAAATAGAAGGTATGCTTATGCTCAAGCTTAAGCAATCGTTTTCCAAAAAAAAAACTTATCTTTTCTGTCTTTTCATTTTCTTTACATGTCCTTTACGTTTCATCACCAAAGAAAGGATACATCTATTGGCATAGGTTAACCGACTCCATCCCTACATGGATGAAGGTTTCCATCAGGGGCGCTGTAATATCCCGGTTTTTATTTGCTTTAAAAATCGCGTAAAATTTAAAACTTTTCTTTCATAAATACAGCGGAAGACTTTTCTTGTTAAAACCAAGGGTTAAATTCATTACTTAAAATCATTTTCCAATAATAGTCATTTAAAACAGTTGCAGTGGAATAATTCTTTTTTTTTAAACTATAAAAAATAAACTCTTTTATGAAACGCAACGGAATTAAAACATTAATTTACAAAACTTTTACAATTCATTTCCATTTACTTCTTGTAGCCCAACCAGCCACAAGATCCACCCGTGCAAATCCTTCATCAACTTTCTTTAACCTGTTTTCTTGTTTCTCATACATACCTACATTGCAATACTTAACTAATTAGTAGAATGCTTAGTAAGTGATATAAAATAAAATAATCATGCTATGCATTTTAAAATCCTCTTTCGTTTTCCGTTTTCATTTCTTTTCCTTTTCTTTTCTATTCTTTTTCTGTTTCTCATTTCATTTATTTTTCTTTTCTTTTCTTTTCCCGTTTTCCATTTCACATTTCTTTTACGCTTACGATCAAAAATACCTAAGAAAGAACCTCGGGCTTACCCTGGTCTTTATACTCTTGGTCCCAGAATACCCCGAAAAAAACCTCAAGCTTACCCTAGATCTTAGTCTCAGAATGCCCTAGAAAGAACCCTGGGCTCACTCTTTACTTCATCAAGTGTCCCAGAAAGAACCTAGGTCTCACTCTTTCTTTACTTTATCGACTGCCTCGGAAAGAACCTCGGGCTCACTCTTTCTTTACTTTATCGATTGCCCTGGAAAGAACCTCATGCTCACTCTTTCATTACTTTAAACTTTACTGTTATCATTTATTCATTTTCTTTCTCTTTTAAAAACCATGCATAATACCCATTTTCGTATCATTTTAAAAACCATAATACTCGTGAATGCATACAATATCAATCTCCTCTATGAGGCCGTAAAACATGCTTAATCTTATCATTATTATCTTTAAATTAAAACTAATAAACATGTCATTAAAAGAACACGCAACATGCAATCCTAACTCTTGCAATGTAAGGTCCGAAGACCAAAACACAGTAAGAGTCAACTTACCTAGATTCCTTAGCGTGTTTAACTCCTTTATCTTTTTTCTCCTTAATACCTTCAAAATAATTATAATTTATTTATCAATATATTTACCAATTATGAATTTCACGTTTATTCATTTAATAATACATTTCAACTTTTTGTCCAATTATTTGACCAATTTAACCAATATGTATCCATTAATAACCAACCACCAAATTTCCATAAACCTTAACGCTTGACAAATCCCATTAGTCGACTTAATTACTTAGTAACATTGCAATAATAATTCAAATATCTTAAATTCTCATTCATGTAATGAAAATGCTTAGTCCAAAATAATACCCAATTACTTAACAATTTTTATTGCTTACAACTTAACAACCAACCAAGTGCATAGTAGACAATATAAGCATTTCCAATAACAACGCATAATCCCACCAATTAAACCACTTTTCCATCACATATACCAAGTAGTGATTAACACAGGGATATTCGTAACATAAATCATCCTGAAATAGAGAACATTTACCATTATGCTACTACTCCGAATTAAACCCACCAATTTATCAAAACAGCAATCAATAGTGTATTTATTCAATCCTCGGGGAATTATTTATCAATAGAACACCAACCAAAATATTAACCCAACAATGACCCATAAGCTGTAAGGAAAACAGGGAGCACAACCCAGCCATAACCACCAACAAAATCAGAGTATCCATTATATAAACAGAATTCATTTTCCAACATATTCACCAACCAAATTTCATCAACAGAGTAACAGAGAATATTTCACCCAAATATTCATCAGCCGAAACATCAATAATTGCATAATATAAATCTTCATTGTTTATCCAGCAGTAACCCAAAAGATACAGAACATAACAACAATTCCAACCCCATTTAACAGAGCAGATCTTCTCTACACTAACAATTTATAACATAAAACACAACCCAAACTGACATCTTCCTTACCTGAAGACAGGAGCAGACCCGAGAGCTTCCCTTTTCTCCTACTTCTTCTTCTCCTCTTCAAAGTTCTCGTCCGTTCATCACCAGAGAGAGAGCTCTCTGTCTTTCTCATACCCACACTTACTTCTCTTCCAACGGTTCCACTTTATTTCTCCACACCCGACAACTTCCCATAAATGCTGCACAATTTCATCTCCACTCATTCTCTTTGCCCAATAATCCCATTTGGTGCCAGCTATAACAGGAACAGGTGGATAATTTCTTGGAAAAGTATTGTCTCCACTTCAGCTAAGGCCTTAATCACACCCTTCCACTTGACCGACAATATTCCCCATTTTCTTCTGCTTTACAAAGTGGTTTGTTCTCCTCTAATTCTCCTGTAAAGTGTCGGCCAGAACGAATGAACCAGTCCAAGTGAACCAAAGGGACCGTTTGACAGACCGGGTGCGGTCCACTGAGGAACACCCTGCCGATTTCCAAAATCCCCCACTGATTTCATTATTGAACTTCACCATTGACAATTCATGAATTTGTCCCTGCCGTAATTTGCAGCCCATTCCCAAATACAGAAACAATTGGCAGAACAAAATCAATTGAACCATTTACCTCGGCCAATCGATTTTGCAGCATCGGGAGAAATCATCCAGCGGGTTCGGTTCCACGAACCCAAGCCCCGCCCACCTACACTCGCAGCTCGCCAGACCGGGCCACGCTCGCAGCATGCCGGACAACACCGCATGCCTAATTTTGAGCCCTAGTCGTCGTCCTCTTGGGTTCATCCAAATCTTGTGGCTCGGGCACATCTCCAACGCCACCCCGCGGCTCCGTTCGCACCATGCTTGCCAGCAGAGCCCGCATGATCGCCGGACCAGCTTCGTCGTCCGTCGTCCGTCGTCCGTCGTCCGTCGCCTGTCGCCCTTCGTCTGTCGCTCACCTTCGCGAATCCCCTTTGCTTAATTTCCTCTCTCGGTCTCCTTCTCTCTCTCATCGGGTTCTCCTGATTCTTCAGCATAAAATCCTCCCAAATGCCTAAATTTTATTTTTAGCAAACCACTCATTTAGTTTGACTAACGAACCGGGCCACAGAACCAAACCGATTCACATCCCTTCATATCTTCCATTCTCCTTTTTAAATCTTTTAATTTAATTAACCTTATTTTTAATTTATTAAATTTTAATTCTGCATTTAATAAATCACCCTCATTTACTTAAATTATTTTTGACTCGCTTCTAATTCTCGATTTATTCCTAATAGACTAATATCCAAATTTTCCTCCTATTAATTTCTCTTATCCTTATTTAATTTCCATTATGAAAAATGGGGATATTATAGATGTCACCACTACCGTCACCTAATCTTTGTCTTTTCTGACGTTGAGGACTAAGAGCAAGGATACATTTGTTGGTCGGTGTGGACTAACTGACTCCATCTCTACATGAGTGGAGGTTGCCATTTGGGGTGTTCCCACCTATGATCGTCACCCTAACTCTCGAACCCCATACGCCCATTTATGTTTATTCGTTCATTTCATTTATCATACCATGCATATGTCACATTTTCATAAGTCCTATCATGATGCATGAATGTCAGTTCATATACAGCCAACAGTTCATAGTAGTATAATAGTATAAAATATATATCGAAGGCAGTTCACTATAATGCTCAACATAAATTCCATATTTATTTTTAACATTTTATTCATCTTTACGTTTAAGCATTTTCTCCGTAATTTCGTACATTAATTAATTTTAACAATTAATTCAACTATAATTTTAACAATAATTGACAGTAATTTAAAAGCATAAAAAAAATCATGGGATGCAGGGCCTCCACTGGCCTCCACGTCTTATTTCTTACCCTTGAAGAACTTTCCCGCGGTCCTTAGTGCGTTTGCCATTTTATCCTTTTTCCCGTTAATACCATAAAATACATAACACCCAAATCATTAATAACCATTCACCAAATTCCATAAACCTTAACACTTAATAATTCACAATATTCAACTTCACTCTACAATTCATTATATTTTAATGGTTTCCATTAATCATGACAATATTTCTTAACAAATATTTAGGTAACATCCAAGTTCACAGAGTCATAATAACCATTAACCAAATTGCTGAATAACATTTCTTTTCAACCAACAATTATTATCCAACATCACAATCTCACTATAATGACCGTAGAAATAATAACCTGACAGTGGCAGAGATTCCCAAATTTAAACTCTCTAACTTAATATACGTCACAGACAGTAACCAATTTCCAGCAACATAACCCATATATTTTCATCATTCATAGATCAATTATTTTTAAGAATTTAGAGAGATCATTCTATAGAGAACACATCAACTCACCATCAGCAGTATAATCTTTTCCAACATCAAGAAATCAGAAGCAAAATACAGCAGTTGAATTATAAGTCCAAGGATATAGAGAGCATTCACAATAATTTATCAACATAAAATTGTCCAACACAGAGAGCATGTCATCCAAAATTCCTTTACCCTTAACCAGAAAATATACAAAATATCAATTTCCTCAACTTGAACTATCGGCAGATCATTTATTCCAAAGAAATAGAAAGCATATATCCAACATTTTAATCATCCAGATTCATCAATAGATAGTATATCAAAGAATAGAGAAAAAGACCATTACCAGCAAACCCGAGAGCAGCATCCCAGAATTACTCACTCACACTTTTTCATCTCTTCACCACTCTCAGCGTCAGTTTAAATTCAGCATAGAGAGTTCTATCATTTTATTCTCCACTTCAGAACAATTCCAAATACCCAAAGTGCTTCTCCCCATGCATACCCATCCACTGGCATACCTATATATGCAGAGAAGACTTCCCAAGGACGCAAGGTTGATGGTGAAATCACCCAAATCAAAAGAGGTGGTCAAATGTAGATCGGCCACGTGGAAAAGAGTATCATGAAATATTAAGCCAACCATAACATAATTCCTGAACCGGCTTCACTACAGAATTGGTCGCACATAGACAACAATGCAATCGACCACAGCCCGACTATACACAACCAAAATCACCTGCTATTTTCATCAATTCATCCCTACCAATCACAACTGCAATTCCAAGCAATCCAAATGCAGCAGCACCAACAACAAAGAATCAACCAACTTACCTCAGCCGACAATTTCGTAGCATCGCGGGAGCTCCAATGTACGATTGTATTTGGTCCAAACGAACCCTAGCCCCGCGCACCCGTAATTCCCCAACCGTGACAACCACCAGCCTGAGCTTGCCTGGAAACGTTCTGAGCCTTCATCCCCCTAGCTCTTGCGTCTTCTTCTCAGGTTCTCTCACTCTCTCGCTCTCATTGTCTCTCTTGGTTTCCCTTCTTTCCTCTCGGGTTCTCTCTCTCTCAATTCCCCCGATTCTCTTCTCCTTTCATTTGTTTTCAAGTCAAACCGACCAATCCAAATGAACTGGACCAACCAAGAAAATTGGTTCACCCTCCCCCTTTCTTTTATTTTTCATTTAAATTTCTCTTTTCATTTTATTCTTCATCTATTTAATTAATCTTTTCCTAAGAAAAACCAACCACAACTTTCTTCCTACTTCACCAATTATAATTATTTTCTTCTATTAAATCTTCAATAATTATTCAAATAATTGATACAATTATGCCCCAACTTGTTATTTTTCCTAAACTCATTTTCAAGGTAATATATTCCATAATAAAAATTCTTCAAATAATCATATTATACCCCAATTAATTTCAAAATTATCCTTACTTAATTTCAATATGGAAAACAGGGGTATTACAATCTTGGTTACTTCCTGCATATTGTCATTGAATAAAGTAAATACCGTCAATGATAAGAGGATGAAGAAATTTGGATTATATTCTGCCTCTGTTGTTGAAAATTGTTCACTGCTCTAAGAATCGAATAAATCATTCCTTGATGGTTGCTATGAAATAATCCTCTATTGGTTTGAGAAACTGCACTATGACTTAATCAATACTTCATGGTTGTTTAAATATGGCTTGGATTATTGTTGTGCAGAATTGTCTATCAAAACTATGAAATAATGAAGTATGGTGTTTGTTCAATATTGTCATTGCTATTTGTTGAGAAGCACGATTTTAGACTTTAATCTCTATTAGTTAAAGTCCAATGGAGAAACGAAAAATGCCCAGGGAATTATTGTTAAATGGATAATGATGAAATTCTAAGAGTATTATTCTACTGTTATTTTTGGAATTATTCTGTTGCCTTTGACTAGCTATTAATCATAAGAAAATAGAAAGTGAGGAAATGGGTTTAAAACATTTTTCTGTTGTGTGTATTAACATATTAATTGCTCTCCATGAATAAACATTTAGCTTAAACTTGATAATCCTCTTAATTGCTCCTTATAAATTGTCAATAAAATGCTAGAAAATAAAAATAGATTATTTTGGTTGAGTATGACCTATTGTAACTGCTTTAATATTTTCTCTTATATATTTTGTGGATTGCTTTAATATTTCTTTGATATATATTTTGTATATTGTTGTGGGTTGTGGACTAGATATGACATGACATTCATGCATTGTAATAGAACTTATGAAAATATGGCATATGCACAACACGTTTAATAAAATGAATGAATAAACTCAAATGGGTGAGTGGGGGTTCAGGAGATTGGTGACAGTCATAGGTGGGAACACCCGAGATGGATAGTTCATCCTAAGTAGGGATTGAGTTATGGTTAAGTCCACACTGACCAACAGATGTATCCCTTCTATTGTTTCAGAAATCCCTGACGCTTGAACTAAAGAGATTGGTGACGGTCATGGGTGGCTACACCCCAGATGGATAGCTCGTCCCATGTAGGGATAGAGTTATGGCTATGCAATGAGGATCAACAAATGTATCCTTTCTCTGGTAACTAAATGTAAAGATAGAAAAGATATGTTCTTTTTTGAGACAAACAACATGAGCATGAGCATAAGCATTGCATTTCATCCTATTTCTTGCTGAGTGTTAAGCTCATTGTTTTGTCATATGATGTAGGTGATTGTAATAATATCAGTGATATCGATGTAGAGGAGGAGGCATTGCCTGCGGAGCTCTTGGGTTACCAACCAGGCTAGACTTGAGGGTTATGGCTCACGTAAAGTAGTAGTTACTATTTTGAATTGTGGTTTTTCTGGATTTGGTAACTATTTTGTAAAACCGTGGACTTTTGTTTAAGTGTTTAACCGTGTTTTGAGATCAGTTTTTGCTTAGTTACTCTAACTTGCTTTCTTCATACACGTTTTTAATAAGTCAATGAAAATTTAAGAAAATTTTTATGTGGCTAAAAATGAAAGTAAAGAAAAATGTTTAAAAATAACAGTTTTCAACATCTATCACTCTTTATTTCTGAGTCCTCCCTAGTCGTCACTTTATTGCCAGTGGCATAATTAGATCCTGATTTATTTCAGGTCACATGTGTTGGCCACTGACAGGTTGAACAAAGTGAGAGTACATCATCATGTAAGTTTCTCGATGATACCATACATGAATTATAACACCTAGAAATTTCAGCATATAGATACTCACTTTCTGTGTTATATTAGGAAAGCATGTGGTAGTTAGAATTAATATTCATGTTAGAGTGGCCTTATGTTAAGATAACAATGTTAGTAGGATTGTTTGATATGGAGCAAGTTTAGTGGGATAGAAAAGGTTTTACTATAAATAATGTCGTGGGCAACCACAACATAAGTGATGGCTACCATAAATCAAGCGGTTGTCAAAATGTCAACCCCTCTTAGGAGTGGGTGACTAGACAATGAAGTGTGCTTCAAAAAATAGAGGTGTGGTCGACCTTGTAGTTAGATTAGTCATTCGGAAGTCAAAAATTTGATGACTTTTTAGCTACTAAATGCTTGATTAACACCCAAAACCATTAGGGGGTTTGTAAGAACACACCCCACACATGCTGGGAGGTTGTGACACCTTAACCCAACCAATAATTTCATTCATCAATGAGCACCTCAAAGGTCCCTCCATTCTCTCTTTATGTAATAGAAAGACTTCGTTGCATATGGTCATTTGGCATGCCAAGTGACCCACAAAATTTGCAGCTTCCCTCTACTTCTTGAAGTTATGTTAAGCTTTTCTTTTAGGATTAAGTAAATTTTATAGTTTTATGGTAGATGACATACATGAGGTGGTAAATTTGGGCTATTATTTGATGGTACGATGAAATATTGAGTATGGTCTATGAGTCTGGATTTTATGTTTAATTGTTCTAGTTGAAGATGCTTATTTATGTCTTGGAAACATGTTGATGGTTATAGAAGAAAGGAAATGGTCAAATTATGCATGTTTATACACCTAATGTCGAGATTGGTCAAAACTAGGAAATTCTTATCAGTTTTGGGTTTGAACTTAATAGGATGCATTAACGATTTTTAATCACAAAACTATTTTAGTATGCTTTTATAGAAATCTTAAGGGAACTATACGCTCTAGAATTGAAGCTTTGGGATAAGTATATTGGAGTTATGAATTTTTGAAGTTGAGAGTAAAATAGTGAGATAGAAACTAGGAATTGTGCAAGAAAGTTTAGTTTTGTATGACATACCTTCAACATATGGGTTTGGGTATTCAAACCAATTTTTATATGTTATTGTACACTCTATAAGAAAACTATAGGTTCTCGAAATATGTAAATTGGATATATGTAGGAGGAGTGAAGAACATTGCAATACATATGTACGATTTGATGCTAATGAGGAAGTTAACATGTTTTAGGTCATTCCAATTCAAGGAGATAATTAAGTAAATTGTTGGATTTTGTGCTAAGACTATGAGATAAGTAATATTTCATGTGTTTGGCTTAACGGCCTACATCACAAGATGCTAGGATATTCTTATTATTAATGAGATGTAATGTTGTGATATTGTTGGATCTTACTATAATATGTGATAGTGCTACATAACATGCCTTGATATTTAGAATAATATGTATTGACAACACGCCTTGATATTTAGAATAGTGTTGATTGATAGCATACCTTGTTATTTAGAATATTGTTGACTGATAGAATGCTTAGTTAACAGCAATAATATGTTTGGCAATATGTTTAGTTGTTAACGTGCTATAATGCTATGACATTAATAATGTAGAATATGTTATGATGATTGAATATCGTGCTATAGACATCCGCATGCCATTCTTTTTAGTTGATACAATAGAATGTGCTACATTGGTTGATGTCATGTTATGTTGGACATGATAGTGATATTTGTCATTAATTATGATATTTGTATGCCATGTGGTTAATTGTGATAACATAATTTGATATCATGCCTTGTTAGTGGATAAGAATAAATTATGATATTTTTATTCCTTGGAGTAGATATATATATATATATATTGCTAATAATTGATGATATGTTATGATGTTTGAGATGATATTGTTTGATGTCATGATATCGATTGTTCATAGGTTGTGATTCATGTTAGACTTGTAGGATGCATGCGATTGACTGAAATGAGCATGCTATAGTATTTACATGCATCATTCAAAATGGTTTTTTAAGAAAGGATAGAAAAAAAAAAATTCCATGCATATTTCTCTACATGCTAAGATTGAATACAAAAAGAATAATGTAAGGAAGGCTTATAAGGCAAGGTCAAGTAGGCTGTCCAACAAAAGATGGACCTAATGGTGTCTTCTCTTTCTCTAGACTGAATTACCCCCAAAGCTTTAGACTATAAAGTAAAAGAAAGAAATACTGAAAAAATGAACATTACATGTTTTACAAAAATTGTAGATGATATTCAAGTCATTCAAGCATTACTTACTGAACGTTAGGCTCACAGATGAATCTTGTGATGTAGGTGAGAAATTAACTAATCATGTGCATGATGAAAGATCTGAATGAAAGATACGATTGAAGAGGAACCTCCATGGTGATGACTTGGTGTTATTACAGTGAGTTTGACCCGTGTGGACATGGTTCAAAGAAAAGTTTATGGAATAAAATATCTAAAATATCGAATAATTCATTTATGAAGTATGTTTTATGTTCATTTCATGAAATATGTTTTTATGTTAAAAACTAGTTTATGAATTTGTTTAGCGAAAAATAAATGTGATGGATTTATCAAAGGAAAGTCTTCCACTTTACAAACCGTTTCAAAGACATATTTTATCCTATCATGTTTTTAAAAAAATGGCTTATGTGATTGGGATATGACAAATAAGATATCAGAACCACTGGGTTTAAATCGTTTCTATAAACTGACTAACAACTCGAACCTCAATGTAGAATTGTTTCATTAACTATAAGTACATTATTAGATTTAATTTTATTATTTTGTGTCTTACTTTGAGTATATAAATCGTTTAGCAAATAATATGGTGAGAGAACAAATGAGAGTCATGGATGAGAGGGATGAAGCCATTGTGATGCACCCCAAGACCCTACCACCTGAGCCCGAGCCAAGGGGCTCATTGTTATCTAACAAGTGCTTATATTGCAGGTGAAAACTAAGCTTGAGGGTAAAGAAGCACCTAGGCATATGATCACTTAGAAGATGGAAACAACCCCTTGGCTAGACCATGTCACCCGCGGAAACTTTGTGGTTCACTACCCTGAAGTTATAGACACCTTCTAATCAATGAATGGTCTGTTTTATTGTTTTACATGTTAGTTAGATTTATATTTCATTAAGATACATTTTGATGGATTGATTTTGGTAGGGTTTAGTTGTTGTTAAATTTGGTTTTTGTTGGAATGCTCGGCTAGCATGTTAGCCGAGTATTCATGCCCAAAACTTGGTTATAAGGCCATTTTTGCAATTTTGAATTAGGGTTTCTTTATAAGGGTGCTTAATCCTCCTAAGGAGGCTCTAATCTTCATATTAGAAACCCTAAACAAAAATTGAAGCTACGTTTTTGGAGTTAGCTCCCAAAGCCTTCGGTGCTCAGTTCTTGCTACCAGTGGATCCCCTCACTAAAAACCCTTCCTCTCTCTTTGCTTGCTTGACCTTAGAGAGGGAGGTTCGAGCTAGTTCTCCAAAAATTTACCCTAGAAAGTCTACGTGGCATGGAGAGCTAGAAGATTGAGCAAAAGCCAAGAAGGAGTGACTTTACTTGAAGAGGTCCGAACTAGTCGCTATCCTCAGTTGTTTGAGGTGTTGCGGACCTTGTTGGTATTCTAGTTTACCTTCTCTGTTTTTTGAGCAATTTGGTGATTGAAACTATGGATTTGGTTGTTCATGATTGTTCATTGGAATATTGGATGTTGCTTATTCGTTTTGGGATCAGATTATAGTCGTGTGCATGTTGTTTTGAAGAACTACAATCTGTTTTTCTGGTTGTGATTTTCCGACTATCATTTTGTTTCAATCATAACTCTGTTGATGTTACGAATTTTAGTATGAAATTTAAATGGTGTAATTCTCTCTGGAATACAAAGAAATGGATATATTTTTTATGATGTTTGGATTTGAACTCGCTATGTTGCGTATCTTTCTTTGAAGCTCATCTGAAATGTTTGTGTGAAAAACAGTTTCAGGATTGAGTATTAATTCTAGTATAGATCTCGTTCCATAACGCTTTTAGACTTGAAATTTGGACTGGATTCTCTTCTTTGATAAATATTTAAGCCCTGTAAATTTGGACGTCATTGGCTGCCTACCCTAAAAGTTCTATCTGTATGAATTTGAGAAACTTGTTTTGCCCTAGTCAATTTGGTCCAAGAGTTGAATTGTCTCTTGGCACTTTTGGGGCACATAACATTAGTCATCTAACGGACCTAGTGGAACATCAATTTCAATATCTAGAAAGGTTTATGAGGGAAGAACACAGAAATACGAGAATAGTCATTGATGCACTAGCGGAAGGGAATAAGAATATAACCTGTTAAGTGATGAGTAATCAGTGATTGGTTGGGTGTTGAAGAATATGGATGAATAATATAAGAGCAGCAGTCGATCGTGGGAAGAATAGCTAGGCAGAGATTGACTGGTAGAAAATAAGATAGAGGTGAGCGTTCTCTTGAGTGGTCAATTGGCTTAGGTGAAGATGCTTGACCGATCCTTCAATTTTTTTAATTTGTCGCAAAACACAATATAGAAACTTCAACTTTTGAAAACCATATCTCCCTCAATTTGGAAGCTTTCTTTATGAAATTTGAAACAAAACCTCTTGGATGAATTAAGAAATAATGGAAGTAACCTCAACAGATTAGGAAATATACTTGAGAGAACTTGAGTGGTAGGAAATAGCAAGCCTGCACATTTGTAACTCTCGTATGGATGACTTAGAGAATGAAAACCCTCTTAATTGTGGCCACCTCTTCACACACCCTTCCTCAAAGGAGTAAGAATGTGGATGCCAATAAGAGAACTTACTCAACTCCAAGTAAGCTCAATCTTGTGATACAACACACACAAGAGAACTTTTGTTGTGACACACCAAAGGTTTGAACGAGGAATCACTCCAATTTCAAAAATAAGCAAAGACTTTTCTATATTCAATCTTCACTGTCTACACAATTACATCAAGTGGCTTTAAATAGCCAAGTACAAAATAAGAATAGAAAATAACTAAATAAGCAACAATAACACTAAATCGGCTATAGTATAAGCAATGCCGATACTTTACTTAATAGTTGCTAGGTAAATTAACTAAAGAAATATTTAATTAATTTTTCCTTTCTTCTACTCTAAGCCTTGATGTCTTTGGCAGCCTTTTTGAATTCGTCCACTTTGATGGTTTCCATGTATTGACTTTCCTTGATCTCCAAGCTTGGCCACTTGGGCTTTTGCACAACTCTATTTTGTGGGCCTTTGACATAGCAAATGAACTATACTTTTAATGATCTAGCCCATCCCAAAAAGCTTAAGAAGTTAGTTACAACCTTTGTGAAGCACATGTTTTGATATGACATAGTTTCAAATGCAAAACCAGCAAACACTCGTCAAAGGTCAGAAAGTAGATAGTTATGTGAAGTCCTTCAATTATTCTCCCATTGTTCTTGATCTTCCACTTATGTTTGACCTTGAATTCTCTATAATAATATTGGATGCTTGATTGTTGATAGAGTGGACCCATAGTCCATCAGTCATGCAAGCGGATATGAGTGTGAGAGGTTCTGAAGATTGGGACCATCTCATTTTGATGGAAACATTACCAAACCGATTATTTTAGAGGAATGGATCGGAACCTTGGAGGACATGTTTGAGTACGCTAAGGTTGAAGATGGGGAGAAGATAACTTGTATTGGCTACATGCTGATTAAGGATACAAGATTCTGGTGGGACTCCATAAACACATGACATGAAGGAGATTACTTGGGAGAAATTAAAAAAAATTTCTATGATAAGTATTTTAATCATACTACAAGGACGAGAGATTTGTGAAATTTTTTCAGTTGCAACAAACTGGAATAGCTGCAGATTATGTGTGCAAATGTGAGTCGCTGTCTCATTTTCCTTCACACTTGGTGAGCAATAATGAGCATAACGTGCATCAAGAAAAAGGATGTACTTTAAGGAAGTTTAATTTCACCAAGAAAAAGGTGGCAACAAGATGCAAGGGGCTCAAAAAGGCTTATGGAAGATGGTAAACAGTAAGGGAGGAATAGGAGACACTATCTTTTGAACATTAATAAGAACAGCAGGACGAGACGATTGTCTAATGGTAAGATCTATACACATTTGTAACACATTATTATATATCATTCAACTAGACTAAAGCAAAGTATTAATGCATATATGAAAGTGCATATAAACTAAAAGACTTACAAGCATGCTTCAGGCTAGCATCAAAAGATGGATGAGCTACTAAGGGCTCGACATTGGAAGATGGATAAACTGTTGATAGTCTGGCGTTAGAAGACAAGGGAGCTGCTAGATCATCCACAAGCCTCCTCATTTGATCCGCAAGAGTCAGTTGAATGGCACTGATCTCTTCAATTTATTGATCCATTACTTCAACCCGGCTTCCCATTGTTATAACCATGGAAGTCCGACTCTCTAAGTAGCCTACTATTGAGTTCAGCCTCTCCTCAACCATCAACGAGTGATATGAATAAGGAGGGAGCTGAAAAGTATCATCCTTCACATGATCTGAGGGTGCTGGAGGCGATGCTACCCAATTGGATAGAGGTTGTTCTACTAATGTGGATGTAGGAAATGCAGTTGATGCTAATGGAAGCTATGCGGCCGACCTAGATAAACACTATGCAGCCAACCTGGATATAGGTTGTATAGCCTTGAATACTAATTCCCCTCTAACTTTTGTCATCTCCATCCAAAACAAGGTCATGTGATTGTCCGCATCCACAACCTTCTTTTTATTCTCGACTCATTGGTAGGTAGCGTTATCTGGCTACGCTCAACAATCATCTGAATAAGCCAATTATATGGCAGGTTTTTCATCGAGTTGTTGAGAAATTGCTATATAATGTGATGGATCACTTGAGTTTTGGCGTTCAAGTTCTTTGATTTTGGCTTGTATAACGCTCTAATGTTGCAATTGTTATGCAGCTATCAAAGCAATGTCGAACCTTCTCTTCCTCTAATAATATTTGGATCCCGAGATATGTGAAAATACCACTTGCTTGATTCCTTCATCGAATATCCAAGCTGCTCATTTGTATCATTGGGAGTTAACCTCAACTCTTGTTTAAACATGTAACTCCTCGGTTCTAATGGTTGAGTGCACAATTTCAAGTTGGTGTAGAACAATTTAACAATTCATTCATAGTAAAATCTCCACAATTTGCACAGCCCAGCAATTCCAGTACGCTAAAACATTTCTTGAATTCTTAACTCTATGAATGTATGAAATTCTTCTCTCCTGTATACAATAATCAAACAACGTTTAATATCCTTGTCGTACCTATTGTTTGATGATGTTGCCCTGAAGACTAGGGAGATGAATTCTCTTTTTAGTTGTCAGGAACAGGATAAATCTGCAATAGGTTATGCTTGACTTTAAGATTGAGTAAGAACTACTTTGGTTTGTTGGTCCACTAAAACAAAAGACAAATCAGCTTGTGCTTGACCTTGAGATTGAGAGTGAACAAATTTGATTGTCGGTCAATGGACACAGGACAAATCAACTTGTGCTTTAGATTGAGAGGGAGCGACTTTACGCTTGAATGTGATGAGACAATTTTAGGGTTTTGTATTTTTTAGAAATTTATGAAGGGAGGACAACAAAATCGAGGAGAGAATTGATTTCTGAACTGGGATATTGAAGGTTTAGCTCTTAGAAAGTCAAAATTGATGAAAATAACTAGAAAACTTCTTGAAACCCCCTTAAAAAATGCTCAAACTCATGTGCTTATTGCATTCGCTAACATTGGACTTATATACTTGGGTCACAAGTGTGTCCACAGTGGACAAGTATGTGTCCACGACTAAAATGCCCTGTAAACTTAAAACTCTTAAAATGATAAGTCTAACGCTAAGTAAGAGATGTAAATAAAACATAACTATGAGATTTAGCGTGTAAAACAATGTCTTTTTCAGTCATTCATTTTCTTCTTTTTCTTTCACTTAACAGTCAAGCCATTGTGGGTAACTCAATCTAGGGGAGAAAGTGATACCATTAGGTCCACCTTATGTGGGACAGTTAACTCAAACTCTGCCCACAATGACTATTTACATTTATTAAGTCTGTCTTTCAGTCTTTCATTCTTTTTTATCTTTCTTAAAGAAAATATTTTTCATGGTGCACAAAACATACACATGCTATCAAATAAAATCTATCATGCATGATCCTAAAGATGTCTAACGGATGGGCTGGCTCGTTGGCCCACCCGTTGGGTTCGCTAAAGTAGCGAGCCAAGCCCAACTTGTAACGACCCAGATTTTCGTAATTTCTTTAAAATGCGTAAAATTTGAAATTTTCTTTTTAAAGCAAAACATATCAGAGTGCGTCTAACCTGATCACTACTGACTCTTTTAAACCCGTTATGAAAACCAATTACAAGGTGTGGAAATGTAAATAATAAAATGAAACCATCTGTTTAAAATCTTGCGGGAGCGTAAGAAAATCGTTTAAGAAGGAAATACTAAATAATTTAAACACTACGTCTAAGAAATAAAACTTGACAATTACACATCATTGATTTACAACCGTTTACGCGTCTTTTTCTTTGTTTGGTCAACCCGAGTCTCATGCATGCGAAATCATCCATCCCTGTTTCATTATGTGTTTATCATCTACTTCTTATTTGTTCGTCGTTGTACCTACACCACAACTAAGGACATGAGCTTATGCTCAGTAAGGAAATGGATGAAAAACAATTATGCATATCTCTCTTTAGTTCTTCTTGGAATGGGGGCCACCCAAACCAATCCTTTTTATTATGTTCGTTCATTTGTTCGTTATTTACTCGTTCGTTAAGCTGGAGGTTGGGTGGGTTAGTGAACTTGTATGCACTATCCCTATTAGCTAGAAAACTAGTAGCTACCAATAGTCTTAAGGAATACCAAATTAGTTAAAAGGTTTAAAGCCAAGATATGTCGAGGAGTTAAGATATATGGTACTAAGGACGTGCCATACTCTAGGATAGTATCAAAAGCTTTAGAGATTAATGATGTAGGGATGATAGTTATTAGATAAAAGGAAATGGATCAAAAGCCGAAAATGAATAATTAAACTCAACCATAAGTGGATGGCCATAGAATTGAAAAAAGGAGTGCAGCGAATATTTGACAATAAAATAGGTCTGTAATGATAAACATGCGCGGAATGAAGTTATTGTAGTTCTGATTTGAAATTTTCATATTGGACTGTGCCCATGGTGTAATAAGAAGCTTTATAGTGAATGTAGTGTTGGTATTGGGTAGTATTTCAAGAGTAGGAAAGATTTAAGGAAATCTTCTATGACAAGTACTGTAATCGCACTATAAGGACGAGTAAGTTGATAGAACTTAATAAGCTTTGTTGGGAACGAACAACTTTGGATTGTGTGCGCATGTATGAAACATTGTTGCAATTTATGTTACTTTTAGTAAACAATATTGAACACAAGGTTCACCAATTTGTTTTTAGATTCAATTTGGGTATCATTCGAGGTGTGAAGATTTCAGATACTCAAGGGATACCTTATACGGACATTATAGCAAAAGCCCTCAAAGTTGAGAAAGTGGAGTTTCAAGTAGTGAGATTCAATGAGCGCAGTAGAAATTAAGGGTAGAAATGTAATTTCAACAATTGATAGGAGATCAACTAGAGATAAAAGGACAAAGAGAACCCTTATTGGAAGTGAAGTACAAGGAAATGAGATACGTATTTAAGAAAATCCTAGGAATTTACAAGTCATTCAATGTCAAAGTATAGGAAAAGTCAAAAGGAAGAATGTATGACTGGATTTGGACGAAATTTTTGATGCAACAAAGTTGGACATATTGCATAAATTGTCATACACTGTCAGATGAAGTAAAGAGAATTTCGTAAAGGCTTTTTAACTTGCAGTAATTAGAAATAAAGATCAAAGGACTTTGATATAAATGCTGTTTAGTTAAATAACTATAGGGAGATGCAAGGAATTATTATAATTCAAAGAAGTGGAAATATTGTATCTTAGGAAGAATTATGAAATATTAGAGTTGAATATTTATGTTTTTGGTATTCCATGTTGCAAATACTTAATTAAGTATTTTGTACATTCATGAAGGTATTTATGTTAGACAAATTTTGAGGACAACATTTATATAAGGGGGAGGGATGTAATATCCTAAATTTTCGTTGAGCTAAGCACAAGACTTATATGATAAATTGGGACAATAGAAGTGGAAATGGTCTATTTAGAAATATTTGTCAAGAGAAATACATTTGGAATAAGTGAATTATGATACCTCGATATGTTCATAATTAGTTTAAGGGAATGATTAAAGTTAATTGTGAATGGATTGGTGATATGGGAATTGGAAATGAAGATATCGAGACTGTGTCACTGATTGGCAGTCAGAGGATTAGTAAGAGAAAATGTAATTGGATATAATAAGGTTGAAGTTATAAGGTTTATTATATTTTGGAGTGTATTGGATTTAATAAAAGAATAAGGTGGAAGAGGATTAAGTTGAAATTTATATTGTGGAAGAGGAGTTATAGAATATATATTTTGTATTAAGGGATAAAATTATAGATGGTTGGATAATTCAAGTGTTAGCAAAGAGAATATATTTGAACCTAATTGGATGTATTTGGATATTGTAAGGATACTGTAAGGATTGGAAGTTTGATATAATTGGGTATGGAAATGTGAAGCATATAGTATAAGTTGGTAAATGATTATATGCATATATATAAGGTTTTAATGTATAAGGATTTGGAGAAGATGAAGTAGTACGAAGAATGTTACAATTACAATTACGATCCTAAATTATGGTTACATATATATATATATATATATATATATATATATATATATATATATATATATAGAAGACATGCATGACATGCATGTGTCGTGTAAATAAGGAATAATCTGGAGAAACATGAGAATTTCAATGTTTGATATCTTCGATCGATCTCGACGATCAATCGACGAGCGTCGATCGACCGGCGTCACTCGACCGGTAGTAAAAAGTTAAAGTTTTCTGAAGAAATATGCGGACGTTTGGCTAAGGAGTGGTCGATCATCCTTCACTAAAATTGATCGACCGCCATTAAAAATTGTCGTCTGGAATGCATAACAGACGTGTTGATTCATTGTCCAAACGCATGGATGATTATGGGTGATTAAGGATGCGTCCAGTGGCTTTTCATCTTTAAGGGGATGATGAAGAGACGTAGTTGGAAGTCTATAAATAGAGGAGTGATGGACGAGAGTTGAGAAGAAATGGCTACGTAGAAGCTCTGCCAAAATGAAAAGGAAACTAACGTGAGGGTTGCTGTGAATATGTTGAGCATCCTGGTGTTTTTGATGAAGAGTTGTGAGAGTCTGTTGAAGAATACACGACTATGATGGAGTTGTATGGTTATGGAGAGAGAGAGAGAGAGAGAGAGAGAGAGTTGGCGGAAGTCTTCTTCTTCTGGAGTTTTGTGAGATGTTCTAGAATTATGAAATGAAAGAACAAAGAGAGAGAGGGAGAGAGGGAGAGTCTGAAACTGTGAGTTACGTGAGGAAGTGAATTTGCATGGCTACGAAGGTTTGAGGTGGGTTACGATGTACTATCTGTTTTTGGAAGAAAGTGACCGAGGTTTTGAAGAAATTGTGACGTTATGTTTCTAGAGAAGAGAAAGAGAACCATCTCTGTTGATGTAAGGGGTTACTGAAGAAGGAGCTCGTTTGTGATGAACAGTGAAAAGAAGTTGGAATTTACAATGAAAGGAAAACCGTGAAGGGAATGGGTTGCATGGCCGAGAAGGATTTATGGGTTGATTTGTGGATTAATTAAATGGGAAGAAAGGGACGTGAGAAACCATGATTGAAATATTGTAGAAGAAAATATTTATCATGTGCTAAATTCGTAAAACTAAGAAGTTCAAGTAAGGAATAATGCTTGTGTTTTGTCTGAAAGGACCTACATCGCAGGAGTACGATTTTTGTGTAAATTGGTATGTTAATGCTTATGGTTATCTAGTTAGGTTATATTCCTACGTTATATTATTGAAAGTTATGATGAAACAGCTCACACGTAGAAACAGCTCGTTTGAGTAAGTTCGAAAACTGAAGAGGTTGCTCTTACTCAACGAGTGGTGAGTTCGGAGACTGAAGAGATTGTTCTCGCATAACGGTAAAATGGTAAACAGTAATGAATGTAAGTGTAGATGGATCTATTTTGTAATAGGAACATCTTAATGTTAATGCTATAGTTGAAGCATGATATTGTTTGTTAATTGTTTACAGTATTGTTTGCAATATATGAAATGTTGTATGTGACACTCATGTAGATATGTTAATAAAATGTACGTCATGCATTTCATGGGCTAATAATGAAGATAAGAATGGTGGTTCTACGTGGGTTCAAAAACTGAAGACGTTGCTCACACGTAGAAACAATTCGTTTGAGTAAATTCGAAAACTAAAGAGGTTGCTCTTACTCAACAAGTGGTGAGTTCAGAAACGGAAGAGGTTGCTCTCACCTAATGGAAAAATGGTAAATGGTAACAAATTTAAATATAAGTGTGTCAATTTTTACTGATTTCGGAGACTGAAGAGGTTGCTCTCATGTAAAAATGAATCCAAGTAGTGAGTTCGGAAACAGAAGAGATTGCTCTCACTCAGCTTACAACGGTATATGAAACTAAAGCATGTAGAATTGTCATCTAGGTTAAGGTTGCATTACATTTTATATTCCTTACTAAGCAATAGGCTCATTATTCCTCATGTGATATAGATATGCAAAGGATCAAAGATAGTAGCAATTGATGAGGCATTTATGCGTTGCGGGCTTGGAGGTTGGTTAGGCTAAAAGGTTTAAAGAAGAAATGTAATATTTGACAATAACATTTTTGAAAGAATGATTTTGTTATGGTGTTATGTTACATTAAGTAGAATTTCAAATGATGTTTAATTCTTTAAGTATTAGAAATATAAGTCTTCCGCTGATGCAATGTTTTAAGGTTTTACAAAATGTTTTAAGTGATAAATGGTTTAACGAAAAGGAATTTATTTATGCAATTCTTATTTAAGTTAGTTTTTCAATGAAAAATCTTCTGCTGTGATTTTAAAGAAAATTTTTTCCAAAATCATGAGTTTTAAATTGAAATAATAAATGGGCTGTTACAAAAATCACCTTATGTACATGTTTAAGACATTGAAGATTGATTAGATTGGAATGATTCCTTTTTCAACCTTCGGTGAGGTATATCCAAAGTCTCCTTGTGTGTGTTACATCACAAGATTGAGCTTACTTAGAGTTGAGTAAGTTCTCTTATTAGCATCAACGTTCTTTCTCCTTGAAGGAAGGGTGTGTGAAGAGGTGTCAAACCATAAAAAAGGTTCTCATTTGTCAAGTCATCCATATGGGAGTTGTAAGTGTGGATTGTAACGACCCGGATTTTAGTAATTCCTTTAAAAATGAGTAAGATTTGAAATTTCTTTCTTTTTAAAGCCAAAACATATCAGAGTGCGTCTAACCGGATTGCTACTGACCCCTTTTTAAACTCGTTATGAAAACTAATTGATAAAATGTGCGAAGCGTTATAAAATAAATTCTTGTAAAACATGGCGGAAGCGTAAATCATTTAAAGGAGAAATTAAACAATTGAATACAATTTAAAGAAACTTAACGTATTTAGAACCATTCCTTATTTTACTTCTTAGCCTGGCCAGCTCCGAATCTCGCTCGTACAAATCCTTCATCCTAGCTTTAGATTATCACTTGTTATCTTCTTAATATCTGTTCGTCGTTTTACATACACCACAAGTAAGGATGTGAGCTTACGCCCAGTAAGGAAATGAGGAAAATAATTATGCATATCTCTCTTTAATTCTTCTTGGAATGGGGGCCACCCAAACAAATTCATTTCATTACATTCATTCTTTGTTCGTTCTTTACTCATACATCGAGCTGGAGATTGGAGGGGTCTTGGGGGATAGGATAGTGGACCGGACCTAACCCTTTACTTGCAACTAGGTCCCCATTCCCATCAAGGTTGGGGGCTTCGCCTAGCGGCAGACTAGTTCCGCTACCCATCCGCCCTCCAACTCCCTTTTTCGTTCCCTTTCTGGCGTATCCCGCATTCAAGAGTCCTCCCCTTCTGGCGTATCCCACCTTCAGGGTTTCTTCCCTCCCAACGTATCTCGCCGGTAGGTTTTCTTTCGGTGATGGGCGTATCCCGCCCATCCCAAACATTCTTTTTCTTAGCATTTTCCTCACTCGTGCATGTGGGTACCAACCCGAGGGGGTACCCCCTACTTGGTTTCTATTAACATGATGCATATAACATAACTTTAACAGAAATTGAAGTGCGCTTATAAAAGAACGTAATTGAAATTAGAAGCATAAATAAAAGGAAGAGCAGTAACTGAACAAGTACACAAAGACAAGCAATAACAAAGAAACACCCAATAAGTTACAACATATGAAGGAAGCAATTATAGAACTAATTAAACCTCGGGGATTATGCTTGGATATGTAAATAACAATAATAAAGGAAATACAACGGATCAACAAGCGACGTGCATATTAAAGTAAGGTATAATTTAATTAACATGCTCAAGAACTTGTTATTATTTACAACTAAATAATTAACAGGCTCAAGAAAGAATTATAATTATCTAGTTAATTATCATAATTGATTTTCATGCTCAAAGGTTGATTTCATGCTTCTATCCTAGTTCACTAATCATGCTTAGATTTGGTGTCAGCTAATCATGCTTAATAACAAATTGCTCGAAGCGTGCTTAATAAACTAAATTGAACTAATAACGGAAACATACTTAACAATTGGTTAACAAAATGTGCTTAATAACAACTAATAGTAACATGTTCACCAAACAATTCATGGAAACATATTTAGCAATTGATTCATAGAAACATTCTTAATGAATAACTAATGGAAACATGCTTAACAAATGACGAAATAGAAACATGCTTGATTCATTAATCAAAATTAGGTTCATGTGCTTATCTCAGCAAAACCATGAACTAAACTAACTAAGCATGCTTATCTAAACAAACGCTTATATGGAAATATAGTCAACCAATAGAAAACAATAACATGCTTGATGATCGAATACAATGGCATGTATTAACAAAGGGAACGAATTAACAATTGACTAACGAGAACACGCTTAACAAATGACTAATAGATCATGCTTTTCATGTTAGAAATTGCAATTTATCATGCTTTTACGAGCGGAATACACAGCGAGGTTATCTACCATTCATGTTTGAATATGTACATTTAGAAACTAACTAATAGAATCGTGCTTAGCAAGTCACATGTGGAAATCTATTAACGAACGATAATAGGAAACATGCTCGACAATTCATTATGACGAGAAATGCGCTAAATGAATTAATGGTAAATAACACCAAAAGATTTATAGCTCCTAACCAGAACCAAAAATTATAAACTAAATCTATTATATTAATAAATGATATGAGAATATGCAAACACTAAACTTTCAGCAAAGTAAATGGAAACAACCAGATCACTTTTCCTTTTGTTCCTTCATACACTATCATTATACCATGAGCAATAAGCATTCATTATTTTTCCTTCATTCGAACAATAAACATTTAGCATCTTTCTATAAACATAAGGCATTCTATTTTCAACAACTGTAGTAAAGAGGTTATAAGAAATTAACAACAAGGAAACACCATTCACGTAAAGCATTAGAAAAGGGGAATCAACTACCACTATCAACTAACCCTATCAACAAAGGAAGTTCAATGACAGTAATCATTCAAGGGAAAACGACACTACTCACACACACACACACTTGTGGTGTAAGGCCTCCACAGGCTAAGACACACCCAAGTTCCTTACCTCAATTCTTTATTATGTGCTCGCACTTAATCGTTGTCCTTCCTCTCTTTTCAACACCTTCATAATCAAAAAAAATTTCTCATTAATGACAAATCCTTTAACAACCATTCTATTCTAGCCGAACATATTCCTCGGATTTCTAATTTACCCGCACGATCCACATTTATCTCAAAACTCTCCCTTAACAAAATCAGAATATGGATATCCAATAATAATCATAAAACTGTAAACACCATGGAGTACGAAATCTTACAGCAAAACCCAATTCGAATAACGTATTTCACTTCAATCCAACTTGTTTCTAAGTCTAACAACCATTAAACAGGCAACACCGAGAGTCCAAAACACAGAACAATGACAAACTACATATCATAGCAAACAACCAAGATCATTTCTAGAACCAATAGATTATTGCTTCCAACAAATCATTAGAAAAACCAATAGAAGTATTTACGTATTATCCAACCGAAAATGATAAATCTTGTATATTCATGCTTCCAAAGTTAACCAACAATTGAAATTTTCTCCACACATTCAAGTCACAAAATATCAATCCAAAGCTTATCCAACAAAACCCTCTAATAGTAGTTATCCCAAATACACAGAGTAGTTCAGCCATGAGCAAGAAAACAGATTACAGATTTCTTTAACTTCAAAGTTTTTCTTTGATAGTGCATTCATTCGACACCATTATCCAACATGTTATGCTATCCCAAAATACTACTCAGCATTAACGTGGGATTTAACATCCAAAAACATAACCAATGATTAAACAACAGAGGAGAAAACCTCACCCAAACATCCGAGAGCAGCCATCTTCTCTTCAGTGATCACCTCTCGGCCAACACCTCATCACCAGCACCAGGGAGCTCATCCCACAACTCCAGGAGCTCTTCACCCAGCTATTCGGCCATCACCCTTCCGCAGCTCTCGATCCATTTATTCCTCTCTACCAGAAGACAACATTATGCCAGCGTAGCCCCCATCTCCTCCAGCTTTTCAGAGGCTGTCCCCCCCACCCCATGTACGATTCTGGAAAGGATGATGGGTTGTCTGCATAGCAGACAACAATCCACCCGAACCGGTCAAGCTGGACCCGGTCGGATTCTGGGTCTCGAGTCACAGCTAGCCCAACCTCCCACTCAACGTAAATCGTCGATTCGCCCTGCCCACTTCCGATCAATAGAAAATGGAGGAGGAAGAAATCAACTGGCTAACCTTGAACCGACGCTGGAGACCACACCTGCGGGAGATCGCTGATTTCGTGCCCTAGCTTCACAATGCTGCTCTATTCCGTCTGCTCGCCTACCGGCGCAGCCCGCCGTCACCATGCCGTCCACTCGAGCCTTCGTCTGCTCACTGTCGGACCCATAGCCACGCTCGCCTTCTCCTTCGCGTCTCCCTCGCTCCGATCACCTTCTCCCCTTCTCTTCTCCCCCTTTCGTTTTCTTCCCTTTCTCCTCTACGAGTCTTCTTTCTTGAAGACAAAACAAATGGCCACGAGCCATTTGTTTTTGCTGACTCACTGGACCGGTTCATCCTCGAACCAGTTCAGTCAATCCACAAGTCATATCTCCTTCTCATTTTATTCCCCCTTATAAATTAATCCCTCACTTTAATCCCCACATTAATTATTCAATTAATCATTAATCCAAACAATTATAATTTAACCCCAACATTATAATTTAATTAATTAAATTAACATTTATGTTAATTACACAAATTTTCATTTTGTTTTCAATTAGTTATTCCCCCTTTCTCATTTCATTAAATGGCCGAAGGCCAGACAAAATGAGAAGTGTTGAACCGATCCCTTAACAGAACCGATCTAGTTAATCGAGAATACATCCCCATGTATTTAGTAAGTTAACCAAACCCAAATATTATATAATTTAATTCATTAAATTAATATCTATTTTATTTTGATTACGACACTTTCCATGATATATAATTTAACGAGTACATTCTTGCAAATACCCCGATGAATCCAAATACCCCATTAAATAAATTTCTAGTTATTCTTAATAATTCCGATATAAAAATTTGGGGTATTACATGCATACTTGCTATTTCGGACCACTCAAGTTATTTCAAGCATATTTCCTAATATATGGCATTTATTCCCATCATTATTGAAGGAGTTATTTCCTTATTCATCAAGGGAGAAGTGTTCCAAATTTCAGATCAAAAGCTTCTAAATTTAAAGAGTTATTAGCTTCCAAAGTCAGACTTTCTATATTGTGTTTTGTGACAAATTAAGGAAACTTCGAAGGACCCATCGATCATCTTCACTAAAGTCGACTGACCGCTCACCAAATCGCTAGCCACAATATTTTTTCTACACGTTGACGATCGACCACCCCATCCGACTGTAAATCTCTGGCTGATCAAAATTGCTTATTCCTAGTCGATCTCCACATGTGCTCTCCACTCTTGATCGACCGCCTTGCCTGCTTCTTTCAAACATTGGTTGATCAAATTCATCAACTTCTTCCAATGTTTATAGGTTTTATTCCTGTTCCTTCCGCTAGTGCATCACTTATCCACCATAGACGCATTCCATTCTGCAACTACACTATTCACCACTGACATTCATTAACTCCAAACGATGACGTTTTCTTATGATGCTAATGCATCCCTTTCCGTGGATACGTTTCTTATACCAAAATGATGATGTCCATTCAGTGGATACAAACACTTCAACCGACACATTCCTTTTCGCAAACACAGATGCTTCGGCAGATATTGATTTTTGAAATGTTTGCCAATGGATGTCTGCCACGTACATCATTTCTTTGCACAACACCCTTCTGTGGACACATTTGCTCCTACAGATCCTAACCCTTTCGTGGGCACACACACGTCGACGTATGACATAGTGTCCTTTCTTAATTTATTCATGCCCAAATTTTTCTCTAATCAAAAATCTCAACCGCGGACATTTTGCCTTATATTTGAAATTTCCTTCATCTGCTTCCTAATCCTTTATTTACTTAATATATCTATAATTTTATTAAAATAAAACACCTCAATTGTATAACATATAAATAATTATCCAAATTTGTGACACAAATTATTTCATTCAAATCACAATATGTCATGTTCCATAAAAATATTCATGCAATTTTTCCCGGGTGTTACATTCCTCCCCCTTTAATTAAATTTTGTCCCCAAAAATTGCATCACAAAATAGTTCCAGGTATCTATCTTCCATGTCTTCTTGTCTTTCCCTTGTCACATCTTCCAACATGTGGTTTTGCCATAATAACTTAACCAATGGAATTTGCTTGTGCTGAAGTTCTTTAATTTTAAAATTCACAATCTGAATTGATTGTTCCTTGTAATTCAATGTAGGTGGAACTTTGATGTCCCTTTGAATCATAACATGAGAGAGTTCGTGAACACATTACCTTAGCATCGACACATGGAAGACGTTGTGAACTTCTTACATTGATGATGGTAACTCCAGCTTTAGGCCATTTTTTCTATTTTCTCCACAATAGGAAAAGCTCCAATGTACCTTGGACTAAACTTCCTCTTTTTTCCAAATCTCATGACTCCCTTAAAAGATGATATTTTCAAGAATACCATAACGTCTGTATTTAAATCCAACTCTCTTTGTCTTAGATCTGCATAACTCTTTTGATGGCTTTGGACAGTTAGCATTCTTTGTTTAATAAGGGTCATTGTATCAGCTATCTGTGGAATAATGTTGGGGCCAAGTAGTTTAGCTTCACCTATCTCTTCCTAATATAGCAAAAATTTGCATTTCCTCCCATATAAGACCTCATAAGGTGTCAAACTAATTGTTGCTTGATATCTATTATTATAGGTAAACTCTACCAATGATAGCATTTATTCCAACTAGCCTGAAGTTCAAGTACATAATTTCGAAGTATGTTGTCCAATATTTGAATCATCCTCTCCGATTGGCCATTAGTTTGAGAATGGAATGTTGTACTGAATTTCAATTCTGTATCCATAGCCTTGTGTAAGCTCTTCCAAAAGGCTGAGATAAACCTTAGATCATGATCTGACACAATAGAAACTCGTACCCCATGCAGTTGTACAATCTCTTGGATATACAATTCAGCTTACTACTTCATTGAGTAAATCATTTTGACTAGTAAAAAGTGGGCAGACTTTGATAACCTTTCCATGATCACCCATATAACCCTTCATTTTTCTTGATAAGTTGACAACAAAGTCAATTGTGATTTATTCCCATTTCTATTTTGGTATTGGCAAAGATTGTAATGTTCCAATTAGCCTCTGATGTTCTACTTTTACTTGTTGGGAAACTAAACATAGCTCAATGTTCTTTTCTATATCTTCCTTAAGATTATGTCACCAATAATGTTGTTTTGGGTCTCTATGCATCTTGGTGCTTCCAAGGACATACCATCTGCCCCTAAACTTTATAATCCCTTCATTGGAAATAGAATAATCTAACTGGTCCAAAATTTTCCGATTTGATTAAAGACTCATACACTTGGAATCGTTTGTTTGTGCCATTTTAATTTTCTTCAAAATAGTGATGTTAATGTCATAGCTAAAAGTGTATAAGGCCAATTGTGATGTAATTATCTTTAATCCTAATTTTTGACTTTCACACTAAAGATTTGAAGACATTTTCGGCATTAAGGAGTGTACTAAAGTTGTTTTCTATTTAATGTGTCAACTACTACATTTGCTTTTCTAAGGTAGTACTTAATTTCGCAGTCATAATCTTTAATGAATTTTAATCATCGTCTTTGCCTCATAGTCTTGGAAACTTTATTCACACTCAGTACACCACCAGAATTTGGCATTCTTTCTAGTGAAACTAGTCAATGGTAAGCTAATTTTTTAAAATCCTTCAATTAATTTTCTATAGTATCCTATGAGGCCAAGAAAACTCTGTACTTCACTAATGCTCTTTGGTTGTAGTGTAATACCCGATATTTTAATCATCGGGATATTACAGGGCGTATTAGGAGTGTTAGGCCTACGGGTATTTTAGTGATAAGAATAAATTGGATTTAATTTGCTAAATTAAATCAATTGAGGGGTATTTTAATAAATTGGATTAAATTTAATAAATGAAATTTAATTAGTGAAATGTTAAATTAGAATGGCAATGGAAAAATTGGGGATGTGAACTGGTTCACTTAGTGAACCGGTTTGGGCCGAATGAATGGCCTTCGGCCGCTGGGGGAAAAGAAATGGCCTTTGGCCATTTCTTCGCAGGTGAGATGGGAAAGAGACAGGAGGGGAGAAAGAGATCGAGAGACAGGGAAGGGCGCCGATGAGCGAACGAACGACGGCGAGATGCCTTGTAGCTGGAGCTAGGGCTTTGGTGAAGGGGCAAGCTCCGGTGTGCGGCGACGATGGAAGCGTTGACTTTGCGGGTCAATGTGGTGTAAAGCTCGGGTTGCGTGGATCAACGACATTCTAGCGATGTTCGGTGGCCGGCGATGACTGATTGGCGGCGATGAAGGGGCAGTGACAGCAACAGGTTGGCGATGGCAGACGGTCAGAGCTCAGTAACTCGCGGGCTGGCGTTTTTGCGAGGGAATGCTGGCATGGCTCCTATTCAGGATTGGACCAGCCAGAGGCTAGTGGTCCAACTTCCGGTTTGGGTGGTTTGTTGCCTCCTATGCAGACAACTCATCATTCCTTCTAGAAACGTACAAGGCGTGGGGGGACAGCCTCTGAAAAGTTGGGGAAAATTGGGGACTTGGTCTCCTGGATGCATGATATACGAGAACAGAGAGTGAGAGGAGATGAAAGTGAGCTCCTCTAGAATTTGTTGAAGGCCAAGACAGAGAGAGAGAAGGCAAGGCATGGCTTGGGTGGTCTTGAAGCTATTGTTCAGCTACTGTCCAGAGGGAGCTGCTATAGCGGGAGCTGTTGCAGCGGGAGCTGAAGGAACTGGAGTTTGATGTCCCGGCTGTAGTTCATCAAAATAGGTACACATGATGCACAAAGTCTTCGAGCAACTGAAGAAGTAGTGGATGAGGGATTTGCACGAGCGAGCTGAGTGTTGGCCAGGCTACAAGAAATTAAAGATATATTGAGTTATAATTAATTTAAATTAAGTTTCCTTTCTTAAATTGTAATTAAATGTTTAGTTCATTTCCTTTAATTATTTACGCTTCCGCAAATGCTTTGTTTTCGCAATGTTTTAAGTGTTTGTAACGGCCCGGCTTGCACTCTGATATTTCTTTCATAAAAGCTTCGAATTTTAATACGTTTTTAAAAATGGATTTACGAAGAAAAATCCAGTCGTTACATGTAACCAATTCAAAACTGCTTGAATCTTAGCTGGGTTAACAGCTACGCCATCCTTAGAAATGACATGTCCCAGAAAGTTTACTCTATTCTGCCAAAACTCAAAATTAGAGAATTTTGTATATAATTGTTGTGCCTTTTAAAATTGATAGTGCAATCTTTAAATGTTACATGTGTTCCCCTTTTGAACGAGCATAGATTAATATGTCATCAATTAAGATGATTATGAACCTGTCCAAGAAATCCTTAAAGATGCAATTCATTAAATCCATAAATGTTGTGGGCGCATTAGTTAAACTAAAGGACATGACCATAAACTTGTAATATCTATATCTGGTGCGGACTTCAATCTTAGAAATATCATTGATCCTGACCTTCAATTGATAGTATCTGGATCAAAGATCAATCTTTGAGAATAAACATGCACTCTAAAGTTGCTCAAATAGATCATTGATCCTAAGCAAAAGATACTTATTCTTTATAGTCACTTTGTTCAAAGCTTTATAGTCTATGCACATCTTGTAATACCCCGATTTTCGTAAACATAATTAATTAAGGATAATCAAAATTTATTTGATATGAAAATTGATTAGGGGAAATATTTGGACAATAATCAATGATTTATTTAACAAGAAATTGATGGGGAGTATAATTGGATTATTCGGAGAAATTCTATTATGGAATATATTATCATGAAAATAAGTTTAGAAAAATAATTGTTGGGAGATAATTATATCAATTATTGGATAATTATTTTGGAAGATGAATTGAAGAATTTTAATTGGACCGATAATTATCATCAAGTAATATTTGGAGAAAATAAAATTAAAATTTGGATGAAAATAATCAAATGAAGAATTTAATTGAGAAAAAGGGAATTTAAAATAAAAGAAAATTTAAAAAGAGAGAAGAAGATTAGTGAACCGGTTGGCTCGGTTCCTTGGTTTAGAGGCTGGAGAAATATTAATGGTTTTATTTGAAATTGAAGAAGAAATTAGAGAACTGAAACAAGAGGAGGAGAAAACGAGAGAGAGACAGAGAGAAGCGAGAGAGGCGACGATGAGAGAGCAATCAGGAAGGCGACGGGGAGTGGACGAGATGACGACGATGGCCCATGCTAGTTCGGCGGGGCGAACTTCGGGCATGTGTGAGTTGCAGCGACGGCGCGGAGACGACGAACCACGGGAAGGCTAGGGCACTAATTGGAGTGTTCTTCCGTGGGCTTTAGATTTCGGCGTCAGGACTAGGTATGTTGGCCGATTTCCTCCTCTCCTTGGCATTTTGCTATTCGGCATTTTTGGTTGGCAGGGACGAATTGGCGGTGATGGCTGGGCAGGGCTTCGGCTTTCTAGCAATTCGGATCGGTCTGTTTCTGTTGGACCACTGATGAACCAGTCCATTTTCTTCTAGCTGACAGGTAAGGCTTTCCAAGCAGCTCTTGCTGGTTGGACCTCCCTCCTTGAAGTGTACAATTTTCCTCCAGGTTCGTATCTGTGCATCTCCTCTTCTATAAATGGATGGTAGCAGTGGGTGATGAGGAAGGTGAAATTCTGTCTTGTGTGTGTATTTCTCCGTGAACTGTGAACAAGTGTTGGAAGTGGTGTGATGGCCGAAGGATGACGATGGCCGAGTGGTGGTGGTGATGAAATGTGAAGGTTCTGATCTCGGGTCTTCATGGTGAGAACATTTCCTTCTCTGCAATTTGGAATTTTCTGGATGTTTGGATTCTGTTGTTGGAGTTTTGATTCTGTAAGTTGATTGGTGATATATGCCTGTAGAAGTAAATTGCCTTGTGGTATTCAATTTGGATCAGTGGGGTGGGGTTATGCACTATGAAGAGTTGTTATGTATTTCCTTTTTGTTATCTGTTGAATGATTTGTTGGAAGCAATAATCTATAGGTTCTAGAAATGATATTGGTTGTTTGCTATGATATGTAGTTTGTCATTGTTCTGTGTTTTGGGCTCTCAGTGTTGCCCGTTTAATGGCTGTTGGACTTAGAAACATGTTGGATCAAAATATTGAATGTCAGAATATGTGGAAATGCCCTCTGTTCAGTATAGTTTGGTATGCTCCTTGTAGATTACTGCCTCTAGTTTTGGTAAAGTGTTGCATGTCAATCATGTGCTCTATCATTGGATTAATGCTCCCTTGTTGGCCATCAAGTTATAAATGATGGGAACTGTTGTTTGGTGTATTTGGAGTATAACATTTTGGTATGACATTAATCGGGAATAATATCGTATTCGCTTCTGATACATCCTTTGGATTTTGTGTTAATTTGGATTAAGCGATTCCATCACTTAATGAATGAGAATTAATGTTATCAAATTGTTGAAGATGATGAAATGTGTTGGTCCGGTTACTGTTCGTTGAATTTTATTAGATGTTAAATTTATGGATGAAGTTTGGTTCTACCTTTGGATTTCTATTTTCTGAATAATGAGTTTATTCTGTTACTTGGAGCTAAAGCAGTGAAATCATTCTTTGATTGGATTATTCTTGGTTAAACTGTATAGATAGTGTGCATGAGAAATATATAGAATTTAGTTGATTTAAATTCGGTTTATCAATGAACAACTATATACTGGAAAATGGATTCATTGACGTGAATTCTATTTTTGGCTTGGATTATCATTTGGATGTTTACAAATAGCATGTTTCGGTGTTTACAATTTTAAATAGCATGTTTCGTTGTTTACTGTTTTTGTAAGCATGTCTACAATTTATAAGCATGATCTGTGAATTGTATGTTGGTTGTTTTATTAACTTCATCTAATAGAAAATGTATGCGCTCACGAGCATCATGCATCATAGTTTTCAAAAGATACGAAAATGGTTTCCATACATACTTTTGAAAAGGAAACAAAGAAGAAACAAAACGATTACAAAATGACAAGAAAGAAACAAAGAAGAAACAAGACGGTTGTGAAATGTAAAGAAATGAACATAAATGGGTGTGACGAGATGTGAAGTTGGGTTAGCCGCCCTTCCTCATCAAGTTTAGATATCTCTAACACTTTCAAGATAAAGATAAACATAAACGGGGTCGTCTGGGAATGTGAGATTGAGTTAGTCGCTCCTCCTCGTCAAGTTTAGACATCTCCAACACCTTTCAAGATTAAGACACACAACAAACATAAACGGGGTCGTCTAAAAATGTGAGGTTGTGTTGACTACTCCTCCTCGTCAAGTTTAGACATTTCCAACGTCTTTCAAGATTAAGATAACAATAAACATACAACGGGGTCGTTTGGAAATGTGAGGTTGAGTTGACTGCTCCTCCTCGTCAAGTTTAGACATTTTCAACGCCTTTCATGATAAAGTAAAGATAAAGATAAAAATAAACGGGGTCGTCTGGGGATGTGAGGTTCGCCTCATCAAGTTTAGACATGTCCAACCCCTTTCAAGATAAAGTACAGTAACAATCAAATAAAGAAAGGAACAGTAAAGTAAAGTCAAGATAAAGCAAAGTTAGAATCAAGAAAACGGTAAAAGAAAATAAAAGAATGAAAGAAGAGAAACAGAAACAGAAACAGAAAACAAAAAGAGATTTAAAAGTTGCATGACTTGTGCATCATACATTTTATTTTATATCACTTACTGAGCATTAGGCTCATTAGTTAAGTTTTGCGATGTAGGTACACACACAGGTGAACAGACTAAGAGGCAGTCGATGAAGGATTTGCACGAGTGGATCTTGTGGCTGGCTGGGCTAAAGAGTTAAATGAAAATTATTTGTAAAAAGGCTTTTGTAAATTGTTTAATATTCTTTAATGCTTGTTTTAATTCCACTGCGTTTTTAGAAAATGATTTTATTATTTTTGCTGCAATTGATAAATGTTTTAAGTATATGGTTTTAATGACCGAGTTTAATAAAAGATAAATACTCTGATGTTTTTATAAGAAGAAAATTTTTAAATTTACACGATTTTTATAGTAAACAAAAACTGGGTTGTTACACATCTGCATCGAGCCATCATTCTTCTTAGCCAAAAAAAAATAGGGGTGCCCCATGAAGAGAAACTAGGACGTATAAAGCCCTTCTCTAACAATTCTTCAAGCTGAGTTTTTAGCTCTTTCAATTCAGTTGGTGCCATTCTATACAGATTCTTTGATATAGGCTTGGTGCCAAGATATGCGTCTATTACAAAATCAATTTCTCTGTCTGGTGGCAGTTCTAGTAAGTCATCTAGGAAAAGCTTATGAAATCATTGAACTATAGGGATGCCACCAATCCTCACAACTTATATCATGTGACGACCCGTCAATTTAAAACTTTTTTTCTCTACTTAAAATTTAGCGGAATAAAATTTTTCTTTTAAATCTAAGAGATTAAATAATCAAAAAGCATTTACTAATTAAAACTTTATCAGAGTTCAAGCGAAAATTAGTTTTATAAATTGAAGGAAATGTTCGAACAACTTAATTAAAACGTTTGTCTTTGAAATCAAACTTAAAGGAAAACAACTTAATTCTTTTTCCTTTGGAGAGCCACGACCTTACAGGTCTACTTCGCCTGATAACTCGCCTCCTCTATGAGGAACACTTCCTCATCCGCTCCCGGATTAATCAACTCGTTAAAATCACCTACACCACAAGTAGACACTATAAGCCTAAAAAGGCTTAGTAAGGAATTAGAAAACAAACAAAGCACAACAAATGTCTCTAACTGTTTATGTCGGAAATGGATCCACCCAACCATTCTTTACTCACTGTTACATCTTTCTTACTCGTGGATCGAGCTGGGAGATTAGGGCACCCTATAGGCAAATGGGGGGAAACTCGGCATCTAACACCCTATAGTAGACAAGCTTATCTATCCCTTGGACGGGAAGATCTTAAATTTGGTTTACCGAGTCTATCGTTTAGATCCGAACCATTTACTCGGCCACTAATTCCCTTTGGTACATTATTAATCATTTCAGCTCACATCATGAATACCAACCCAATTGTGGTATTTCCTAGGGGTTTCTAAGACCATGAACTCACAACCCTTAGACTCTATCAAATCACCCTAACATCCATTGCTAATTCAAAGAATGAATCTTAAAACTATCAAGAAATCAACCTTAGCAACAATCACTAATTATAATTATAATCAATAAGAAATGTACAGCATTTAACAACAATGAATTTGGCAACGAACAACGAATTTAACAATGAAACATTCAACAGAAATTAAACCAACCAAAACACGAGTTATCATACCTTCCTATTTAATATCTAAAAATCACAGTACAAGGTAACTAACTTTTTCATGCTTTTGGAATTTACCGAAATTGAATACAAAAACAGCAACGAATTCATGTTAGTTAAAAAGAAACGTACGAATCTTGCTTCGAAAATTAACAGTGAAACAACTATGGTACAGCAGTTAATCCTACAGCTATTTTAACCAATAAAGACGTGATATATACCTGTTTCGGAATTGATAAAATTAAACTATGAAATAGCATCGAATTTAAGCAATTAACATAATTTATCATGCTTGATTTAGAACTAAAGCAATTAACACAATTTATCATGCTTGATTTGAAACTAAGGCAATTAATAGTGAATAAAATGTGCATCATTTCTTTACAAGTTGATACTAGAACAATGAAATCTAATAGCGAGTTAAAAACGTGCAATATGTGTAGCAATAACGTCTAACAGCGAATTAAAAGGTGAAATCTGTAAAACAAATACAATTATAAAAAATGAACTAACAACATGTGAGGTACGACATTTTACAATTGGATTAACAATCAATACTAGATGGATTGCATACTTACAATTGAATAGAAGAGTAATCAATCTATCAAGGCATTACTACATATAGGATACAAACATAAAAATTGAAGCATAATAACTAAAGAGATTAGTCCAAACCTATAAATTTAATAACTACTAAATGTGAGCAATCAATATAAATCAAACCAACAACGGAAAGAACAATTATTATACTTCACAAGTTAAGAGTCTCTACAATTAATCAAAACTAATCTAACCAGTCCCAAACTCCAAACAGAGTTACATGCAATAAAAAGCAACTAGAAACCAATGCTAAGAGGTTAAGAGTACAAGATCACCTACCAAATTACAAGACGAAATTAGAGAAGCACAAAGACTAATACAATTCATATAAATGAAATCAAACACATAACTTTACTTGTGGGTAGGGCTTTTGGAATGCCAACAAACAATTCCTTACCTTCTTTGCTTTGGAAAATCAGAGGTGTGAAGTGCTCCAACTAATTTCCAGCACACTCTCACCATACTCAATTTTTAACGTAACCAAAACCTAACACCCATTCACCATGGACATTAATAAGCCCTTTAACTAGCTAGAGAGGGTCGGTTTAGTATGGGGTGGGGGATGGCTGTCGCGGAAATGGAGAGAAAATGGGGGAAAGTGGAGAGAAAATGGGGGAGAAAGTGGAGAGAGATGGTTTACAAGTAGATTTCTCGCGACTCTGTGTACTTCCGGACGCCTGAGGACGGATTCTTTGCGTCCTCATTGTTCGTAGTACAACATTCTTAGACAAAAACCCGAGATTGCAGAAGCTATTCACCGTCTGCACCTACCGTCCGCACAGTCCGCATTGCACCAGAATTGAAGACAGATTCTTATCAGACGCTACCATTTAGTGTCCGCCCCGTCCGCATATGTCGTCCGCAACATATCAGAATATTACAGATTCAAATCACACGCTGTACTTCAGCGTCCGCACCGTCTGCATGTGTCATCCGCGACACTCTAGAATCTTACAGATTCAAATCGGACGCTGCACTTCAGCGTTCGCACCGTCCACATGTGTCGTCCGCGACACTCCAGAGTCTTACAGATTCAAATCGGACGCTGCACTTTGGCATCCGCTACGTCCGCTACATCCGCAAAAGCACAGTTGACAATGAGGACGCCAGAATGTCATCCTCCGCGTCCTCAACCCTAAATCCCACTAATTTCCTTAACAAATTCAACCCAAAATTACTCCAATTCATAACCAATCATCACACAAACATAATTGATGTAATTAACCTCAATAAACATCATTTTTCGACTTAAGAAAATTAAATTACAATCTTTAGAAATTAGGAAAATATGGGGTATTACATATCACACATGAATCAACTATACTTTCCAAGAAACTCTTGCATCTGCCTTTCAGTTGTTATGCCTTAATGCATAAATAACTGGTGATTTTTTTTTATCATTAGTGTCATGGAAGACATTCTTTGTCATGTGGAAGCTTAAAATAAATTACTCTTCTTCTACAATTTATAGTTGCAAAGTGTTTAAATAACCAGTTCATGCTTATCATAATAAGGTCGGCTTGTAGAAGTTAATCATTCACACTAATTGCACACTCTTTCTAGACACCTATTACATCTAAATATTATCCTGATGTAACATTACTCTGAGCATAATCAATTAACCCAAATAAACAATTCCACTTAGAATAAAATGCAGACGCCACAAATGAGTGCATAGCTCAAGAATCAAATAATGTATAAGCAACTATGCTATTGATAAATGTGATACCTGACACCACAACAGGCTATTCTTCACCATCATCCCCGATAAGAGAGAAAACCCTAGGGGCTACTTTCTTTTGCTCCCTTTGTAATATCCCAAATTTTTGTTGAGCTAAACACAAGACTTATGTGATGATTTTGGAATGATAGAAGCTGAATTGGACGATTTGAAGATATTGGTCAAGAGAAACGTATTTAGAATAAGTGAATTATGATACCCCGTTATTTTTATAATTAGCTCAAAAAAATGATTAAGGTTATTGGAGAATAGGTGATGATACTTGGATTTAGAAAGATGACAACAGGATTGAGTTAGTGATTGGCAGTCAGTGGATTAGTAAGAGAAAATGCACTTGGATATAATAAGGTTGAAGATAGAAGGTCTATAATATTTTGGAGTATATTGGATTTAATCAAAGAATAAGGTGCAAGAGGAGTTATGGAATATATACTTTGATTATTAAGGGACAAATTTATGGATAGTTGGATAATTTAAGTGTTGGCCAAAGAGAAAATATATTGGACGTAATTGGATATTTAATGAATATTAGAAGGATTAAGAGCTTGAGAATAATAAGGTTCTTACCAGTTATTGGAATTTCACTTGGGCAAAAGTGAAGGAAGAATAGTAAACTATTTTGCATAATTTGGTGAGGATGATATTGAGATAATTTGGTGATGATCAAATGTATATATATGGATTTTGTAATGACCCAGATTCTTACTTATCTTGGAAATACGTTACAATTTAAAATTTTGCTAAATGGCTAAAAACGTTGTGAAAAAGGGGCTTGAAATTAGAGTGCCAAAATCCTAGGTTACCAACTTACTGAAAAACAATCGATTAAATCGAGGAAAAACTATGATTAATAAATTTAGCGGAAGCATAATTGAAGCGTCACTTAAAACATGAATTTAAAATCCAAGGTGTGAGTTTTCAAAGTGAAACCTACATAATATTCATAACAAGTACTCGAATAAGGGTTAAAGGAAAAATTAACGTTTACAAAACGAGATTTGACGTTAGCCCTTACAAAATCACTCTTTCCTGTCTCATTGATGCCGTACTACTACTCGGGCCACGTCTCCTCCGGATACGCCGCAGGCTCCACAGGTACGGCCTCCTCTGCTGCTCCTGGCACAATCACCTCATTACCTACACCATAAGTAAGGATATGAGCTTACGTTCAGTAAGGAAATGGGTTAAAACAAGTGCATATGTCTGTCTTTAGTTTCTTTGGAATGGGGCCACCCAAACCAATTCTTTCATTACGTTCGTTCTTTCATTCCTTCTTTACTCGTACTTCGAGCTGGAGATTGGAAGACCCGTATGAGATGGTATAGTATGCAACGACCTGGATTTTCATACATTTAAAAATGAGTTAATTTTTTTAGAAAAACATATCAAAGTGCACGCCGGGCCGTTGGGAACACTTTAAAACATTTCAGAAATAAATCGTTGCAAAAATAAAAACATTTGCAGAAGCGTAAATAATTTAAAAGAAATAAATTACCCATTTAAATTACAATTTATGAAAAAAAAAAACTTAATTACAATTGAGAAATTTAATTAAATTACAACTTGATTATCTCTCACTTTTCATAGCATGGCCGACCACAAGCTCGCGCGTGCAAATCCCTCATCAACTGCTTCATCACTTACTCGAGGACGCCGCACGTTTATGTACCTATACTCCAAGTAAGACGTGAGCCTAAAGGCCCAGTAAGAAAATGGGTTTATGCGTATGAAATGCCGCTCTTTAATTCTTTGGAATGAGTCCGCCCCAAACCAACCTTTTAATTACGTATATTAGGTATAGTTACATATTTTAGGAATAGCTCATATATGGAGCATGGATTAGGAAAATCCTACGGTTTCTAATTATTTAAGTTAATTAGTCTTGTGATCCCTACAAGGGAAATATTAGTTATTTTCCTCACTCAAGACGTGTCGTCACCCCGTGGTGGTATTCCTATTTGTTTCTATTGTCATGAGACTACCCTAAACGTACATATACGGAATTAATCAAAACCATACATTATATTAAGCAAAACAATATGTTAGGAAATCGATAGCATGCTTGAGAAATTTAATTTAAATAGCGATATACTAATCAGATTAACAGATTGATAATCATGCTAAAAAGGCTAATTATTTACACTAGTTGTAATTACATTCATTAATTATCATGCTCAATATATTGATTCGTAGTAGACTTAGCGGTATCCAAGAAACAAGGGAAAACAAAACGGACATAAATATGCATGACGATAACATACATTTCAAAGCAATAGAAAAATCAAACAATACCTTAAAGAACTATAACATGCTTAAGGAGTTTATAACCTAATTTGTTAACATGTTTTTATTAATTATCTTGTTTAGATTAACTAAGTTGATTAGGTTAACATACTTAATAGATTAACATTCTAAACAAGTTAACATACACTAGTCGTAATTAGTTTAATTTCAATGGCATGCTCAAGAGATTTATTTACAGCAGAGAATCCAAATCACAACACAAATAATAAGAAATCACCTATAGAGCTACGCAATATCAACAAGGAATACATATGAACAACTGTCACGACCCGAAGACGGGCCTGGCAGAACCGCCGGATCAGGCAACCCGATCCTCGTAGAGAACCCGATCACCCAGCCCAAGGCGTGTGTTTTAGCGGAAGACTTATAAATATTTAATTCGGCCCAAGATGATATGGGCCTAGGTCCGAATAGGGATCACGAGAAAATAACAGTGCAAAAATTTAAAATGAAATCCAAGTACTGTGCAACAAGTCCAAACCAACAATGTTTAAGGTTTACAGAGCAAATGTAATTATCCTCACCAAGTAACAATAAAACGCTCAAAGGAAATAACAAAACACTTCGTCTTCTGATCCTCAGCTGCACTTGCCTTTACCTGAAGTTTTGGGGGAGGAGTCATTTGGGATGAGTGACTAACTCAGTAAAGTATGGCTATACTAGATGCACCTCATGCAAAACTGGTTTTTTCTATATTTTCAAAATCAGGGTTATGTTTCTCATTTTTTTACCATACATTAATTTTTAAATCGCTTCAAAACACTTTATCATTTTATCAAACCGGCCCAAGGCCATCTATGAGGCTTTTCTCGAAAACTTGATGTATACATAGACAGCTATACCTCGTAAAATAGACCAACATCGCTTTACAATCTGAAAACGTCATCAGTGAAAAGGGGTGGTCACTCATGGACTCACCCGCCACTCAGCATAGAAAAGGTGGTCACCCGTCGACGTCAACACCATATGAGGCAGGAGGAAGTATAAATGACGGTGGTCCGTAGATCCAACACGTCACCTAGGTTGCCCGCTAGAATATCTGCATCGGTACAGCTAATATAAAGGTTTCAAATAAAGTGGCGAGAACTCTGCAGTGACAACCTGTACGATAAAATAGAACAGATACAGTTGCTCGCTATGTGGAGGCTTAGAATAAACAATTCTCAACGACTGACAACCGTCTGATTCGTGTGACAAAAATCCTAGCCAGGTTTAGGGGTTTGCAACCCAAGGAGACATCATCACTCTCCCATACGAGATTTACGACTTTCAGGAGTTTCAACCTGAGGACACGTCACCAATGTCTCACCTATATTTTTCGCACGTCAAACCATCAACCTTCACACAGCAGAAGGTATCAAAGGGGATAGCTAATCTATCCCTCATTGTATACACAATAAATTTCAAACCATGTACGGAATTAAACGCGAGGAAACATACTACTAATAAAAACTGACGTGTTGTCAAACAGTCCCCGTCATTTTCCAAGTATGGTATTCCACAAAATAATTATTTTGGAAAATGGGATAGGATGCAATGTAACGCAAGAGGTATAGAAATCCCTACCTCGATGACGGTCTGCGTTACCGACCGGAGCAACCAATTACGCAAAAATCGTATCACACTCGCTGAAATCATCCAAGCCTGGCAAAGGTATAAACGCGAAAGTATCATAATTAAATTCTAGAAAATAAACGGAGGGTCCTATACCGGGAATAGGAGCCCAACTGAAGTGTAAGTGGCATAATCTAGAAATTCCAATAAATTTCTCAACTCCTTTTAACAACTTCTTTAACTCAAAATCCACTTACGAACATCTACACAATTTCAAAGATCCAAGTTCCAAATCAACACTTCATCTCTCAATATTTTGTGTAACGTTCAAATCAACTAACAATGTCAGAGAATGTCCCTCAACTTAGACAAATTCAATTTAAAACCTTCAACTCCCACAATTGATGAAACTAAACCATAATATGAACAAAACAAGTCATCCGCCTTAGTATCACCCAATATGCAGAAATAAACAGAGATTATTAGATTCAGAACAGAACTAGATTTATCAAGCATAGTCCTCAGTATTTTTCCTCTAAACAGCAGAAACATAAACAATATCTAACACATTATCTTTGAATCTCTCTTTCCCTAAATATGTGAGTCTCCAAATGGCAATACTAAACAGAACCAAGATTCCAAACAAATTTTTCAGAATTCAATTCAGCCCATGTATGTGCAGAACCACTACAGAATTCTAATGAATTAGAATCGGTGTCTCTTTCATCCAAAACGACAGTAACAGATCATAGAGTAAAATTTTCGATCCAACTAATAACGAATCACTCTTAATCAGAAATACATCCACATTCAAGATCAGAAATCAAAATGAGGCAGTCCAACTAAAAGTTTCCTCACCAATAGGATGGTATCCGCGTCCTGTTTTTCTTGCCGCAAAATTGGAAATATGCTCAGATCCGAACCTGTCGTCGCCTCCTTTAGATCAACTGCTGCAAATCCAATCACATATCAACCAACGACCTCACAAAAACGAACTTAACATCGAAGCAAAACTCGAATTGAAAAGATCTCACCCACTGGACAGAATCGGAGTCTATTCGTTGCTGGAAATGGAAAACGGCTCGGCCTCGGAGCTGTCATCGCTGAACCGAGATCGCCCGTTTGCCGGAATAGGAGGAACACGCTTGGGTTGAGCTGTTTTGTCGCCGGCGTCTCTCGGGATCAGAAGCTCGCGGCCATCGACGTCGTTCTTCGCCTGCTCGGAAGTCGACCGTTCATGGCCGACGTCGTCGCAACGCTGTGGGTCGCAGCGGGAAGGGTTGCTTCCCTATCGGTCACCATCCCATCGCTGGGAAGTCGCCTTGCCTTGCCGGTCGGACGTCGTTTCGTCGCTCGTCGGCGTCTCTCCTCGCCGTTCCTCCTCTCTCCCTCCTTCGGTTTCTCTCTTGGCCGACTCAACAGGGGAGGAAAAACTGTGGAAGAGGAAACTAGGGTTTCCTCTTCTCCAGATTTAAGTTTTAAATTTTTTTTTTCATAACAACTTAAACCCTGGACTTTGCTGCTCCAAAGTATTTGGCGGGATTTTTCCCCCCTTATTCTCCCTCTTTACTTTTCCTCTTTTCATACCCCTATTTCACTTATTCCAAATTATTTATTTCCTTTAACCAATAATTTCATCATTTCTTCTCCACAAAAAAATAAATAAATGTATATACCCCAATTATATACATTATCCCTTTTATAGACTACTCAGCTCTCAATTTAATTCTAACATCATCTAACGATGTTATCGTTTCAAATTTGACTGTCCAACTTCGTTCCTTAATTGAATTCTTTGTTCGAAAAATTCTAATTTCACCGACTTTGACCAGTTGACCAAAATTGCATACGTGGCCGCTACATGACAATTCGGTCAACTTCAACGCCATGACCGATTTTCAACGCAAAAAATTTACACGTAGAATTTCTTATTTAAAAATTTCACGGCTTTTAGAACAACCAAGCATCACACTAAAGCAGCATAAACATAGGAACATCACAGATACTAAATCACAGAGCATCCAAAGCCTACAACAAACAAAGCATAGAAAACATACAGGTATACCAACGAAGGATTATTCAAACATAAAAACATACAGACTCTACCATTATCACAGAGCAACCTAGGAATTAACACTAACAAACCATTTGAGGAAATAGAGTAGCCAACAACAGAATATCAACAACCAATACAGAAAATCTAACAACAGAAATCATCAAAGACTCACTCACGCACACACTTGCGGTGTAGGGTCTCCACCTGGCCAAGACACACCCAAGTCTTACCATTTTGACAAATCAAAACAAGGACAACAGCTTCTGGCATCTAGCTCACCCTCACAATTTCTTTCAGATTGTCCCTCGGTAGAAACCCAACCCAACAAAACAGAATAAATCAACACAAAGAAATTCAACCACAAACTAGAGGAAAATCACCGTACTCGACAATGGAGGTCAAGGAGTTACCTGAACAGGAAATTTACCTCGGAGAAGACACAGCCAAATCTGAACCCACTCCCAAAAGCTCGGTCTCCAGCAAAAAGACACCTGAGAGATCCCTCTAGAGAGCTCCATATCTGCCCCTTTCACTCTGCCTCTCCAGAATATAAACAAAATTGAAAACTTGAAATGTTGAAACTTACCAAGCTAACCCACGTAATCAGCGATGGAAGCTGATTCTTCGGCCACATTCGTTCGTTCAACTTCCTAGCTTGACCACACTCCGTCGTCCTTCACAAGGCAGGAACCAGTGGACCAGACCGCAGCTGGATCATAGGCCTTCGGCCTGTCTAGCGCGAAACGTGAACCAACAGACACCCCCCAGCCCGAAGATCGCCGGAACGCCCCTTGCATCCCTAGCAAAACGCAGATTCCGATCACCCCAGCAACGTCCGACCATTAGAACACAAAGAGGAAGAAAACCCGACCAACATACCTCCAAGTCGTCGCCGGAAAACGCCACGACAAGAGCTCCAATCCCGAGCCCCAAATCGCAAGCCCTAGCCTCGAACCGCTGGTCTCATCGCTCCACGGCACGCCTAGACGTCATGTACGTTGGACCTGTCGCCGTCGTCTCCTTCCCATTGAGCTCTCACTCCCTCATTGCCTCTCCCTTCTCTCACTCGCCCCTGCTCTCTCTTTCCCCTCTAATTTTTTATTTTTCTCAAAAAAATGGCTGAAGGCCATTCTTTTGCCCTTTAGTAAATTGATGTGAACCGGTTCTCATCTCCAATCATTCAAATTAAATCCCCACTTATATATATTAAATCTCATTCATTTAATTCCTAAATAAATATTTCCTTAATATACTTTTATGTGCAAATGCTAATAATTTAATCTTTCATTAATTCTTTCCTTATTTAAAATAAATCTAATTCATACCCATTTATTTATTCTCTCTAAGTAATTTACCCCCAACTCAATAATTTAATTTGTTAAATTAACATCCAATTATAATTCCAAACATTATAATTCGTTAAATTCCAAACATTATAATTTAATTCATCAAACTAATATATTTATTTTAATTACGATAAATTTTATTTAATCTTAATAAATGGAATTCTTACGAATAAATCATTCCTAATACCCCGATAAAATAATTACCCAACTTAAAAAGTCAGTGTATTACATACCTCCCCCCTTATATAAATTTCGTCCCTGAAATTTGCCCCTTAATAATCACTATCTACCCTTCCAAAACCTTTACTAACTACCCAATTGGTGTTCTTGTTGACTCTAGGCTTCGGCTTAATACTAACCCCTCTCGGATTGACGATGTTTGCTTAACTCTAGCTAATAGATCCGCTTGACAATGTCCGAACTCATCTCTTCGCACCAAAGTCGATCCAAATATTGAACTCACTCTTCCACACTTCCGCTGCGCTACTTTGATAACACCTATTAAACCATTTACCCCCTTAGGTTTCTAACCCATTGGTGCTTCCCAGTTTGTGTGTGAATACTAGTTCCTATTCCTGTTTCCGTTTTCGTTTTCGTTTCCATTCCCGTTTTCGTTCCCATTTCTGTATCCGTTCCCGTATCCATTCCCAGAAGTTTAGTTCTGGAAACTTCATTTCTGTTTCTGTTACCGTTCCTGTTTTCGTTTCAGGTTACGTTTCCATTTCTGTTTCTGCCTTGGTATCTGTTTCGGTATCCGTGATCGTACGTGTTTCCGTATCTGTATCCGTATCTGTTTCTGTATCCGTATCTGTATCCGTATCCATATCCGTATCTGTATCAATTTCCATTTCTGGAAATTTCGTTTCCGTTTCTATTTCTGTTTCGGTTTCTGTTTCGATTTCTGTGCTCATATTGTTTCCTTATCTGTTTCTGTTTTTGAAGTTTTTGTTTCTGTTCCCGTATCTGGTTCAGTCCATGTGCTCGTTTTGTTAAAAAAATTCGACTGATTCAACACTTAATCACAACTCTTACAATCACGTCTACCCTTTATTTACCCGTTGTAACCACTCATCTTTTCTTGCACTTTTATCTTTTACGCTTTAACTTGTCAGTATATTTCGCTTTTTCCGTCACTTCGTTTCGTTGCCATTTTCTTTCCTTTACTTTACTTTACTTTGCTTTTCTTTTCTTTTGTTCCTGTGCCGGGCTAAGCTACTTGACCACAAAAACCATTATCTTCTTTATCTTTTGTTCATGTGCCGAGCTAAGCTACCAGACCACACAAACCATTATCTTTCATTAATCGTTCGTTCATGTTTCTTCTTGTTTTCCATTTTTTCCTTTCTTTAATTCACTTTTTACCGTTTACTATTTTAATTCACTTTTTGTTCGCTTTTTATCATTTATTCATTCACTCTTGTTGCTTGTGATTTGTTCGTACTTTGTGCCAAACATTGTGCATACTCATCTAAGTGCCTCACTTAACTACCGAACTTCATTTAACCCTACTTTCCTTCCACTTATTCTCCCGTTCCTATTTCCAAAAAATTGGGCAGAGTCTCCATTGTTTTTAGACTCCCCCAAAGCTAAACATCCTGCAATAAAAAAATATCTCAAACAGTTCCAATATCCTCCATTCTTATCATCATCCTACTAACTCGTTCTTTAACTCTAATGTCATTATCGTAAAAATAAACATGCATAACTAAGGAAATTAACTAAAGCGATTAAACTAAAGTATAAGCGATTAAATTGAAGTACTTACAGTTGATGAAGTATTTCCACGTCAAGGCTTGTGCTGGCAAGTAGGCTATAGAATCAGTTTGAATTTTACAAAAATAGTTTTAGAACAAGTGAAGATTCCATTTTAAAACGATTATCAAAGCAATTTACAAAAATCGTTTTTAAAACAAAGGCTTTGATACCAACTGTAACGACCCGAGTTTTCATACATTTAAAAATGAGTTAAATTTTTTAGAAAAACATATCAGAGTGTACATCGGGCCGTTAGGAACACTTTAAAACATTTCAAAAATAAATCGTTGCGAAAATAAAAACATTTGCGGAAGGGTAAATAATTTAAAAGAAATAAACTAACCATTTAATTTACAATTTATGAAAAGAAACTTAATTACAATTTAGAAATTTAATTAAATTACAACTTAATTATCTCTCACTTTTCATAGCATGGCCAACCACAAGCTTGCGTGTGCAAATCCTTCATCAGCTGCTTCATCACTTGCTCGAGGATTCCGCGCGTTCGTGTACCTACACCGCAAGTAAAACGTAAGCCTAAAGGCCTAGTAAAAAAATGGGTTTATGCGTATGAAATGCCGCTCTTTAATTCTTTGGAATGAGTCCGCCCCAAACCAACTTTATAATTATGTATATTAGGTATAGTTACGTATTTTAGGAATAGCTCGTATATGGAGCATGGATTAGGAAAATCCTACGGTTTCTAATTATTTAAGTTAATTAGTCTTGTGATTCCGACAAGGGAAATATTAGTTATTTTCCTCACTTAAGACGTGTGGTCACCCCGTGGTGGTGTTCCTATTTGTTTCTATCGTCATGAGACTACCCTAAACGTACATATACGGAATTAATCAAAACCATACATTATATTAAGCAAAACAATATGTTAGGAAATCGATAGAATGCTTGAGAGGTTTAAATTAAAGAGCGATATACTAATCAGATTAACAGATTGATAATCATGCTAAAAAGGCTAATTATTTACACTAGTTGTAATTAAATTGATTAATTATCATGCTCAATATATTAATTCGCAGTAACCCTAGCAGTATCCAAGAAACAAAGGCAACCAAAATGGACATAAATATGCACGACGATAACATACATTTCAAAGCAATAGAAAAATCAAACAATACCCTAAAGAACTATCACATGCTTGAGGAGTTTATAACCTAATTTGTTAACATGCTTTTATTAATTACCTTGTTTAGATTAACTAAGTTGATTAGGTTTACATACTTAACTGATTAACAATTTGATTAACATTCTAAATGGGTTAACATACACTAGTCGTAATTACTTTAATTTCGATGGCACGCTCAAGAGATTTATTTACAGCAGGGAATCCAAGTCACAACACAAATAATAAGAAATCACCTATAGAGCTACGCAATATCAACAAGGAATACAAGTGAACAACCAAGCATCACACTAAAGCAGCATAATCATAGGAACATCATAGAGACTAAATCACAGAGCATCAAAGCCTACAACAAACAAAGCATAGAAAAAAAACAGGTATACCAACGAAGGATTATTCAAACATAAAAACATACAGACTCTACCATTATCACAGAGCAACCTAGGAATTAACACTAACAAACCATTCGAGGAAATAGAGTAGCCAACAACAGAATATCAACAACCAATACAGAAAATCTAATAACAGAAATCATCAAAGACTCACTCACGCACACACTTGCGGTGTAGGGCCTCCACCTGGCCAAGACACACCCAAGTCTTACCATTTTGACGAACCAAAACAAGGACAGCAGCTTCCGGCATCCAGCTCACCCTCACAATTTCCTTCAGATTGTCCCTCAGTAGAAACTCAACCAAACAAAACAGAATAAATCAACACACAGAAATTCAACTACAAACTAAAGGAAAATCACCCTACTCAACAATGGAGGCCGAGGAGTCACCCGAACTGGAGATTTACCTCGGAGATGACACAACCAAATCTGAACTCAACCCCAGAAGCTCGGTCTCCAGCAGAAAGACACCCAAGAGCTCCCTCTAGAGAGCTCTATATTCTGCCCCTTTCACTATGCCTCTCCAGAATATAAACAAAATTGAAAATTTGAAATGTTGAAAATGACCAAGCTAACCCACGTAATCAGCGATGGAAGCTGATTCTTCAGCCACATTCGTTCTTTCAAAACCTCCCAGTTGGACCACTCTCTGTCGTCCTTCACCAGGCAGGAACCAGTGGACCAGACCGCAACTGAACCATAGGCCTTTGTCCAGTCCAGCGAGAACAGCAAACCAACAGGCGACCCCCAGCCCGAAGATCGCCAGAACGCCCCTTGCATCCCTCGCAAAACGCCGATTCCGATCACCCCAATAACGTCCGACCATTAGAACACAAAGAGGAAGAAAACCTGACCAACATACCTCCAATTCGTTGCTGGGAAATGCCACGGCAGGAGCTCCGATCCCGAGCCCCAAATCGCAAGCCCTAGTCGCAAACCGCTGCATCTCGCCACTTGACGCTGCTGCTGGACGTCGTGCATGTCAAACCCATCGCCGTCGTCTCCTTCCCATTGCGCCATCACTCCCTCGTCACCTCTCCCTTATCTCGCTCGCCCCTGCTCTCTCTTTCCCCTCTAATTTTTTGTTTTTCTAACAAATGGCTAAAGGCCATTCTTTTGGCCTTCAGTAAATCAATGTGAACCTATTCAATTGAACCGGTTCTCATCTCCAATCATTAATTGAACCGGTTCTAATCCCCACTTATATATATTAAATCTCATTCATTTAATTCCTAAATAAATATTCCCTTAATATACTTTTGTGTGCAAATCCTAATAATTTAATCTTTCATTAATTTTTTCCTTATTTACCATAAATCTAATTGATACCCATTTATTTATTCTCTATAAATAATTTACCCCCAACTCAATAATATAAATTCGTTAAATTAACATCCAATTATAATTCCAAACGTTATAATTCGTTATTTACAAGATGTATTCACGTAGAATGTTATGATAACATGCCAAACGGTTAAATAAAAGTTAACTAAGTATAATATCCGAACACACAAAACTTAACTATGCTTAAGGAATGATAGGAATCTAAAGCATGCTTTATCATCAATCTCAAATAAAGTGACTAACAATCTACAAGCTATTAAACATAATGGAATCATATAATAGGAATTTAACAACGGAAAGAATTTATCGGCATAAGGCAGCGTACGATTATCGAAATAAATAACGAAATGAAATAACGTAACATGCTTCTGAACGACTAAACAACAGTGAATAATAATTATCGAAATGGAACCATGAAACATGCTGCTCAAATGATGATAAATAGCAACAATAAACACTAATTACGCTTTTAAATCAACTACTATAGTAGCAAAATATCAGAGGGTCATATGATGACAAATAGCAGAAACTAAATGCTAATCATGCTTTCAAACTGACTACTATAGCAGCGCAATATTAAAACAGAACAACGAACATGCATTTTCTCTATCATATGGAGTAGCGAAATAATATAGGGTAGAGACAACGGAACATACTCTTGAATGACTAAAATATCAGTGAATAACAAGTCTAAACAAATGGTGAAACATGCTTAGAAAATGTTAATAAATGGCAGCGTTTTTAAATAACGAAATGGAGCAAGAGAACATGCTTCTAAACGACTATAAGCAGTAGCGAGAGATAACAGAACAAGCAGTGAAGACATGCTTCTAAATTAATAATAGCAGCGAGCATCATCGAATTAAGATAGCGAATCACGCTCTTGAGCAACCGAAGACAACGAGTAATATCAAACAAAACAGTGAGAATATGCTTTTTAATGCCTGAATAGAAACAGCAGTAACGGATATTAAACATGCTTTTATTAAACCAATACTGCAGTGGATAATAAATCGAACGAATGTTGAAAATATGCTTTTCATCTACTAAAACAAAACATCAAAGTAATATGAACATCCAAGCATGTTTTAAATCGACTATCATCATAGCAAATCACGAAACAGTGATATATGCTTCAAAATGACTGAAACGAAACAGTAGTACATAGGTATTAACGTGCTTTCGTTTGACTAACACAGCAGTGAAGCGAAGAGCGAGTCATGCTCAAATAAAGATAACCCCAACAGCGAGAATATAGAGAACGAAACAATGAATTCATGGTTTTAACTGGATAACAACAATGACATTTAATAGAGGAATGTAACAATAACACATGCCTCTACTACAAAGACTAATAGTGAATAAGGCAAAATGCAGTGCAATGAAAAATAGTAGAGAAATATCCCACAATGAAACCACAGAAAAGTACTAATTTCTAGTTCAGTTCATCTCTGCATAGTTGTTCAGTTCATCTTTTCGTAACAATAGTTAGGCTTTATTCATGTCTTGCAACTTTCTTGTATTAAGCTTGACAGTTTCTACTACAAAAATATAACTACAGAGAACTCAAACTTAATACCCAACACACTAACAATCACTCATAAGATAATAGGCATTTAAGGGCAACACAAGAACAACCAAAAATCTGACATAAGAACAACTAAAGTCTACAACAGAACAAGGCGTTCATGGGATAACATGAAAGAGTATTCACACAAAGCTTAAGAAAATCACAGTCAACACAATATACTTGTGGGTAGGGCTTCCTCAATCCAATGACTACCCAAATCCTTACTTTACTAGTGAAGACTCAATGGGCAGCAGCTTCCCCCTTAGCTCTACACTTCCAGCAGCAACACTCCATGAAGAACAACGAAGAAGGAGAAGGTGAACGCTAAAGAACTAGGGCTCACCCTTGGGGACCAAATGTATGCCTGGCAGGAGCATGCAGGAGACACCCTCTGACTGGTCAGGATCGTGGGAGTGAGAGGCGTCGAGCTGCATTTTGATTGGTTCCCCGTCATTTTCGTTCTGATTTTTAATTTATTCTATCGCAAATCTGTTATGATTTGGACAAGTGCGAATGAGGTCTTCATGTCTACATCGTCCGCAAGACTAAATGTTAGAGTCTAAAATGAGTTTTTGGAATGGAGGACGCGTCCTATTTCTGCCCGTACCGTCCGAATTCAGGATTCGAACGCAAAATGGCGTTTGAGGTATCATTCGCGTGCGTCTGAATATGTCCAGAATTAGAACAGATTGAAACTCACAACGTCCACCCGCGTCCACTATCATCCGAAATTGTCCAAAATCGTTTGAAACCTAAGACAGCGAAATCATGTCCTGAGTCGTCTCAATTCTTGGGACGACGTCGGAAGCATTTGCAGACGAGATGACTCGTCTAGAATGTCATCCACAGGCGTCCAAAAACACCCAGACCAGATTTTTCTCCCATTTTTGAAATTATCTCTGTCCCATGACTTTTCTCTATGGATATATGTCATAATTAACAAGTAAGGACACGCAATGAATTGTATAATACTATTTCCAAGTTTGATTACATCGCATACGCAGAAAAATTAGTACTGGGATATTACAGATTTAGTACATAATGGTTTGGAGAAGATGAAGTGGTATGAAGGATATTACAATTACAATTAAGACCTTAGGTTTGGATTACAATATATAAATACATATATATTGATATATATATATATATATATATATATATATGATTAATCTAGAGAGTTTAAGTGAAAAACAACGTTGGAAACAACGGACAATCAGGGAGGTCAATCGATGAAGTGTCGATCGACCGGCGTTGATCAACCGGCAGAAAAACAGAAAATTTCTAAAGAATATTAGTGTATGATCTGTGTGCGGGTGGTCGATCATCCAAATGCAAATCAATCAACAGCCATTTATGTTGGTTATCTAGAAGGTTTAACCAACTCCTAGAATCATGAAGGACGTCATTTAACGCGTCTGAAGTTGAAATGGATAGATGTTATACGCCTTAGACGTCGATGAGTTACTGATCATTGATGAATTACCACTCTTGGCCTTCCATATTCACGTAGTTGGAGGCCTATAAATTGAAGGGTGTAGCCGAGAGTTTGTGTAGAGTAGAATTGCATGGGGTTACTCTGCCAAAATTTAGAGAAAAGCTGGCATGCAAAAAACGTGTGAGTGAAGTTCTGTGACGATTGCTGTGAGTTGAGAGTTTTAAAGTGAGTAAATAGTTTGTTGAAGTTTTTGGAGAAAGGTAAGGTGATAGAAGGAGGAACTTTGTGAGAAACAGATGATGAGTTCTGCAAGTTGGTGAAAGAGAGAGAGATATCATGCTTGCAGTAAATGAGAACATGAATGGTAGTAGGTGTTGCTGATGCTTGCGGTAAGTTGTTGAAGATGGTCTCAGGGAATGAAAAACATGATGAGAAGGTGTTTGAAAGGTTTGAAGGAACGGACAATGCATAATGGTAGTCAAGGATAGGAGGCAGTAGTGTGATGCATTATTTTTGAAGATAGAGAATAGTAGAGAGAAAGTTGTGAAAGAAGAGTACTGCTGTGATTTTTGTACTCAAAATATCGTGGGTTTTGTGATGAGAAGTTGCATGACCGAGAAGGTTTACTGGGTTTATGTACTTCCTAAGTCCGTATTTCTTCTGGTAAGCAACTTGTTTGGCTCTGTTATTAATATTTGATGATAGATTATAGAAATTAGGAATATTAATTTACATGTTAACTGTGGTATAACTAGAAAATAGGTTTTAGACTATATGGTATAGGGTAGATTCTAAATTACATTGTACTTAGAACTCAAACATGTTAAAAGGCTAGGGTTTGAGTTTCAGATAGTTATTCTTCAATTAAAGAAAATGTATGGTGGAAAAACATTAATAGGTGGGCTTAATGTTTACAATGGATGGGTTTTATCGTGTAGAATTCTTAGACAAATGATGAGTTTAAGGAATAACTTAAGGAATAATGTCCTATGTGTTAGTTGTAGAGTTATTATTAATGTAATATGTATTAATTATGAATAGGTTCTGCGAAGGATAATTTTAAGTGATAACTCTTTAAAGCTAAGAACTCCAAATATGTAGTACTGCATGTGTTTTGTCCGAAAGGGCCTACATCATGGGAATTAGGGGGTGTTTGATTGATACTTGTTTTCGAAATGCATAGCATATGTTATATTTAAAGATGTATTGTTGAATGATTGCTTGTATGTTTATTAGATTTAAGTTTAGTTCTTAAATTAGGAAATGATGCATGTTTTGAGGTTACGACAATAGACACGATAGATAGAATTGTATGATTGCATCAATGTTCCTAATGCACACGAAAGTACAAATGTAACTGAATTACGAATAAATGTAAACATAAATGGATAGTTTTTACGTGAGTTCAGAGACTTAAGAGGTTGCTCTCACGTGGGAATGAATCACAGAATGAATAACAGTAAAAGACAATTAAGTAAAAGAATAAGAAGAGTTTGTTCTAGATTGATGTCGAAACAGACTAAGTAATGGTAAGTGAGGCCATTAGCGTTGATATGCATGGCTGCTAGTGCGTTCTCGATTGATGTCGAAACTAATTGTTGTACATTGATGTGTACAACCGCTAGCATAGCTTTTGGTTGATGTCGTAGCTGCCTATTAGAGATGAAATCATTTGGGTGAGTTTGGAGACTGAAGATGTTGCTCTCATCCAACGAATGGGTGAGTTTGGTAACTGAAGAGGTTGCTCTCACCCCAAATTATAAATAACTCGTTTGGGTGAGTTCGGAAACTGAAGAGGTTGCTCTCATCCAACAGGTGAGTGAGTTCAGAAACTAAAGAGGTTGCTCTCACTCAAAGAGATGTTTAAAGGAAAAACAGATAAAGGAAAACTCAATAGTGAAAGGAAAACTCAACGGTAAAAGACAGATAAACAAAATAGAAAATTGTATGTGTTTGAATAGTATTGTACTGAGCATTAGGCTTATAGTTAGGTCATGTGATGTAGGTATGCAAAGGATCAAAGATAGTAGCAGTTGATGAGGCATTTGTGCGTTGCAGGCTTTGTGACTGGTTAGGCTAAAAGGTTTAAAGAATAAATGTAATGTTTGGCAATAACATTTTTGAAAGGAACTTTTGTTATGGTATTCATTACATAAAGGAGGTTTTCAAATGATGTTTAATTCTTTAAGTATTAAAAACACAAGTCTTCCACTGTTGCAATGTTTTAAAGTTTTGCAATACAATATGTTTTAAGTAATAAATGGTTTAACGAAAAAGAGTTTATTTATGCACTTTTTATTTAAGCTAGTTTTCAAACGAAAAGTCTTCCATTGTGATTTAAAAGAAAAAGTTTTTAAAAATCTTGAGTTTTAAATTGTAAGACTGATTGGGATGTTACACCCTTGCTAGAGTCAGACATTCTTTTGACTAAGTGCCCCACTCTTCCACATTTGAAGTAGATCGATGCCATCTTTACATTCTCTGAAATGGTTCTTTTTATATTTTGGGCATTGATTGGTCTGAGTTGTCTCGACAGTGTCACCAATAACAATTGACCCTCCTTGGATGCACTTTCCACTCCCTTCATCAATAAAGAGCCTTTTTACTCCTTTGCATCAGGCTGCTCTCCTTTTTTTGTTAGGCTTTATTCTCCCAAAAGAACCTCCTTCTAGCTTCTATATGTTGGGAAACCTGCAATTCAGCCTCTTCCATTTCTAGTGCCTTAGATATGATCATTAAATAGGGTACGCCTTGAGTCCCAAAGATCTTTACATCTCTATAGATGTCCACCTTCAGACCTTGTATAAATTGATACACTTTGAGCTCATTTGCAGCCACTAAATGTGGCATAATTCGTGACAAAGGTTCAAAATTCCGCACATATTCAAAAAGAGATCCAGTCTGGCCAAGCAAAGTAAACTCCATTAACTTTTATGTTCTGGCAGTGTGGCTCCAATACTTATCATAGAACACCTCCTTGTACTTTTGTCAGGTTGTTATTTCCACAACTTGAGTTGTCTTGATTGTGTCCCACAAGAACCTTGTGTCCTGTATCAGTAGATATACAGTACATGGGACTCTTTCTCCCTCGCCCATCTTCGCATAGTCAAACATGTCCTCCAAAGCTCAAATCTATTCTTTAGCTTTTTTTGGGTCAGAGAAACTCCCATTAAATTTTGGTGGATTAAGTTGACAGACCTTCTCCTATCCAGCTTCAACGTGTATAGGTAGCATCCTTCCTTGCTTCTCCTGTCTCGTCATCGTTTCTAGATACTGGAACTGGCCCTCCACTAACTAAGAAAATCAATTGATGGCTTCATCCCTAGCATATGTATCTTCTCTAACTCTTCGTACCATATTTTTCATTGAAAACCCTAACACCAGCAAATAAAAAATAAATAAAATTCAGCAGTTAAAACTATCATCTAAATTAAACGTACTTATAGTTGATGAATCATTCTCATGTTGGGGTTTGCGTTGTCAAGTAGTCTACATAAACGACTTTAACCCGGGGGCTCTGATACCAATTGTAACATCCTAAAAACTTAAAACCTTTTTTAATGACATATATGTTTTTTTCAAATCCATTCATAAAAACCATACCTTTGAAACTATTCATAGCGGAAGACCTTAATACAAATCTCAAATAAAATTCACATGATAAGACCCAACATAAAATTAAACATAGATGCTCTTAAAATATTTTAGTCTAAATCCAAACATAAAAAAAAAGTATAATTAAAATAAAAAGATTTTCTTTTTCAATTTATTTTTCTCAAATCTTCACCAATGGGTCAACTTCACCTTGAAAACATTTTGCTTTGCCCATGAGAATCTTTCATCAACTGTTATCCTTATTCATTAACATCCTCAAGTTTCTTGGTAAGTTTACCATCACCAACATCACAAAGTGCACCTATGAACCTAACACTCAATAAAATATGCAAATAAAACATAACTATGAGTTGTAGCATGTAAAAATGATGTCTTTCTCAGTTATTCTTTTTTTTTTTCTTTTCTTTCACTTAACAGTCCAGCTGTCGTGGGTATTCATTCTAGAGATGAGAGTAACACCATTAGGTCCACCTTATGTGGGACAACAAACTCAAACCCTACCCACAAACATCTATTTACGTTAATTCAGCCCTTCTTTCAATCTCTCTCATCTTTCTTAATGAAAACAATTTTCATGATGCATGAAACATATACATGCTAATAAAAGCTATCATGTCTTGGCCACACACTGTATTTTTTGCAAAAGACCAGAACACTTAAAATTCCAGGAACCCGCGACGAACAGATCCCGCAACTCGACGAACAGACCCTGCGTAAAAAAACACACCCGTGACGAACCGAAGGGACGTTTTGAGCTCAAGGTTTTTCACCAGCCCCCGTCCACGGGCATTGTCTAAGAAGAAGGCGCCATGATTTAGTTGAAATAGTTCTGTTGTCGTTTATGTTTCGTTTAGTTTAAGTTGTCTACATTTGCTTTGTTATTCGGTGTAGTTTCCGTTGTAATTTAATATCTGTACATTTGCGTTGTAATTGATCTATAGTTCAATGATGTCCGCTGTAGTTTATACTTGATAAAAAAATGTTTGTGAAGATACTGGATGTATGAGAATTGCGTTGGGGGAGTAAAGTAACAGAGGAGATTCTGCCCAAAATTTTGTAGAAATTGTGTACTTTTCCATTCTTAATGCTTAATGTTTACAAGCAGCACACATAGAAACATTTTCATACTAACACATCTTACACTTAACTAATCTAACCTTACAATAGCCTACTAGAACCACACCCATACCTAGAAATTACATAACATAAAACTTACCAATCACCTTAAACTCAACCCAATCAACATCAGTGCATTATTATTCACCGTAATATCATTACAAGTAGACAAGTATTAAATAACATGCAACTATCCATCAACTGAAATTGTAAAACAATTGTGTTCCCTCTGTGTCACGGAAGGTTAAGGTCCACGTTTGTGTACGATTGTGTGTGCGGACCTTGGGCGTCAGACTCCTGCACAACACAATGCAAATGAAATTAGCATATTTCAAACATCAATTGAAAAAGAAAATGTGATAATGGGCTCACCTGCGTGTCAGGAACTCTGTCGGGAGCTGTCTCAGGAACTAGGTTAGGAATTGTCTCGGGGGCTGTCTCAGGAACTCTGAACCCCATAAATGTTCCCTTTGACCTGCCTCTGCCACCCCTGCCTCTGCCTCGCCCTCTGCAAGCCCCGACACTTGACTCACCTCCACCATCGTATGTGCGAGAATTGTGCCCAACACGCCCACACTAACCACAAGTGACGTTCACATTTCTTCTGCTCAGCACTGTCCGGCTTGGAGCCTCGTCCACATCCCGTATTCTACGTTTGCGCGGTCTTCCTGGAAGCCTTTTAAATGGCGGTGGGATAATAGGATCAAGATTCGTCACCAGATGCCACTCGATCGGTCCATTGATGGACCGGATAAAGTAGGAGTACATCTCCATGTATGTTTCCCGATGATAGCATGCATGCACAAACTCCTCAAGGGATCTCCTCATGAAGTGAATGCACGGGACTGCATGGACACATGGGATGCCGGTCAACTCCCACCAATAACATGTACAAGTACACCTGTCCAAATCAACAGAGTACTATTCGTTACCATTGCTGACCTCAAACTGGGCAGCTCCTGCAAACTGGGGGCTCTAATTTCACCCGGCAAGTTGTAGTTTGGCGAGCCGAGTGCTGATCTTTGGACACAAAAGGTCCGTCGAGCGAGCCATCATTTCATTTTTTTTTCACATTCCTACCCATGATGCCCTTCTAGATGATCTCGAACATACTAAGAATTGGTTTGTCCCGGGCTAGTATGAGGTAGGCATTGAATGACTCACTCAGATTGTTAAGGCTTATGTCGCACTTTGGGATGGAGCAGAAGGCATGTTTGGCCCAGGATGTCACAACTATTCCACGTAAGTAGTCGTGAGCCGCCTTGTCAAGCATAAATAACTTACCCATCTCTCTCTCAAATTGTCTCAAGTAGTGGCTAGAGATGCGGCCCAAATTACATCCTTTAACAACCTGCCTTTAAATTATTTTTGGAAATTGGCATACAGGTGTCACATACAAAATCAATGGTCAGCTTGCCCTGCCACAGCGCTCACAGCTGGCACTAGAGCCTATAAACATTCTTAATATTAGTCATATTCCTACAAAATGCATAACTTTTACACATAAGGCAAAAGCAATGAACCGCACCTTTTGACGGTCGGAAATGATTGTCCATCCATTGCCAGATGGAGTGTTTAGATCATCGAGCAACAATTCTAGAAACCAGCTCCATAAATTCCTATTTTTCGCTTCGACCACTGCTACAGCAATCAGATACATGCCATCGTTCCCGTCGATGCTCACAGCAGTGAGCAACTAGCTTGAAGTGGCTCCCTTCAAATGGCAACTCTCCAAACAAATTAGTCGTCTACCACAAGTTAGCACAGCCGTCTTGCATGCACCCAAACACATGTATATTCTTTTAAATACACTAATATCAAGGTCCACACGCACGGAGCTTCTAGGATTAGACCTCTGAATCTCCTCTGCATACGACCATATGAGTTTATATTGCTCATTTCCATCGCCTTCGTTAATTTTTTTGGCTGCATTTCTTGCCCTTCTAGCAAGACTGGGTGAGATATTGACATTAAAGTCCTTCCTTACTGTCTCAATTATGTTCGGAAGGTCCCAATCTGCCTGACTTTTAAATCTGTCTAAGTAATGAGTTGCAACCCATTTGGTAGTAGCAAGACGACTTTCCACCTTTCTGGAGCATGTGTGAATGTCATTGTAAAATTTTTTTTGAAAGGTCATTTCATCTTTTATTTATGAGGCGTGCAACCGCCACGGACAGCCTTCCTAGCAAGCAGCCCTCAGTCGATGCGCATCACTATGGGGGAATTTTATTCCATACCCATTCGTCAATGCATGCTCAACAATTTCTTCTCTAATCTTCTTCAATGAACTGTACTTTCTACCTAGGCCCAATCCAGGGAATCTGTCTTCTACTTGTGTTGGACATCTAGGCCTACTCTCAGCCATGTCCATGTCTTCATCACAGGTTGATTCACATAAAGAACGGAGGTCGTCATTGTCCTCCTCATGTAGAGTTACTGATACGGAATGCAAAACAATCGCAGCTTCATTTCCAATTTGACGTACCTCATTTTCATTGAGCACACAAGTGCTTGTGGGTCCCACTTCAAGTTGACGGTTGATAACAGATTCTTCACTCGCCATTTGCTTCTGAACAAATTCTTCACCTTCGCTAATCGCTCTCTGAAGCTCTCAAGAATTTTTAGGGTTACTTAGTAGACTACGAAATGCCTTCGAATATGCCAATTTGTCTAGAGAAGTCAGAGTTAAACAGAGTAGAGTAGGTGTCTTCAGAGAAGACACCGCGTAAGAACACGGTGTCTCGCAAGACATCGCGTTCTACAACGCAGTGTCTTGCGAGACATTGCCAAAAACGCGGTGTCTCTAATGCGAGACACAGCGTTCTTAGCTGTGTCTCGCGTTTGACACACCGCGTTCTTAGCGGTGTCTCGAACGAGAGACACCGCGTTCTTAGCAGTGTCTCGCAAGACACCACGTTATACAACGTGGTGTCTCGCTTCGAGACACCGCGTTGTAGAACGAGGTGTCTTGCGAGACTTCTACACGGTATCTCGCGAGACACCGCGTTCTTAGCGGTGTCTTGCAAATAGATTGCATTTTTTCGCGGCCTCTTGCGAGCGAGGGTGAATTCGGTGACGTTATTTCTGTAACGAGAGAGTTTATTGCGTGAAGTTATTTCTGTGTCATGAGTGTTTATATGCATGGTGTCCGATAAAATTTTTGCTAGAACCTCCTCTATTACTTTACTCCCACAACGCCATTTTCATACATCCTGCACAAAACTCCACAGGAATTCCAGTATCGTCTCAGACATTATTTATCCAGTATATAAACTACAACAAAAATCTTTCAACTACACATCAGGCAGAACGCACGCAAATGTACAAACATTAAAGTAAACATAATCAACCACAGAAATCCTTAAACTACACAATTTACAACGAAAACAAAAATGTACACAAATTAAACTAAACATAAACTCCAACAGTACTGAATGAACTAAATTATGGCGTCTTCTTTCTGGACCGTGGTGGTGGCCGTGGCTGGGGCGGGCACAAATCCTCTAAAAGACAACTTCCATTCAGGTCCAATAGAACCCCGTCTGCAGCACCGTACAACTCACCCTTAGACTTAAAGATTGCACGGTCGTGCTCGTGGAAGTGTTCTTTAATTTTGCAGCTGGACAGCACCAACATCCCTTCTTCCGTAAGCCAGAAGATGTCGTACGGCTTGCAATGCAAAGGTAATAATTGTTTGTCAGTGACGTGGAAAGTAAGATTAAGAATTTACACAAGAGATAGTACATACGTCTTTTTGTCTGATGGAGTTACAATGATAGAGATGGACTCCCACAACAATCGCTGGTACCCATATTGGGTGTGCAAGTCAACGGAGGACATAAACAACCCTTGCTTTGGGTGTGTCTGCAATGTAAACAAGTCATAAGATCATCTCAAGAGAACATGCACGATAACTCGGAGAAACGAGATGGTGACTTACGTGAATCCACCCTAATTGCAATAGATTCTTTGACTGATGAAACGCCAATATGGCTTCTTCATTGCTCGCAATACACTGCATATAAGTTCGGATGAGTAGTAAGATAATAGATTATACACTAACATACAAAGATGGGTTCGCACCATATTTGGCGTCCCTCTTGTTCCGGAAAGATGAGATGTGAGACAACGTAATGCTCGCCCTCCAACTTGCCCCCAAGAATTGTGCACGTCTCCTTGTTGTTACGGGTATTTGTCTGGACATATATCTTGAACGAGGACATGACCGACACAGGCTGCAAACAACGCCGAGATCCTAACATTTGCATGAACATGATTGAACACACATAATGAAATGAAAGACGTACCACACGCACAACTCTTCTGGGCAGAGGTTGGAGTGCCCCAGCTCCAAGAGCTCCTTGGCGGAGCCTCATAAGGTCACTGCAAATCAACAACACATCATCACGTGAAACAAAAATAAAATAAAAACCTGGACTTTGCGTAAAACATAAATAACTTACAGGCGGAATGTGGCATCAGGTGCGTCATTGGGCGACGACGAGGATGATGATCGGGCTAATCGCCACCCATGTCTCTTGAGTGCAGCCAACACCTCACGGTGTCGCTCCTCTTCTCGAACATGTCGCTCCTCTTCTCGAACATGCCACTGTTCGAATTGGAGATACCTCTCTACTGCGAGGTCCGCCTCTTGAAGATGCCACTGTTCAGCTTCTCTATGCCTCGCTTCAGCGAGCTCCGCCTCTTGCATACGCCACTGCTATACGGCGCGTCTACTCTCTGATGCTTCCACCTGACACTGTTGGGCAATGGCCCACCTCTCTATTGCGAGCTCATTAGCTCTTTGTAGCTCGATTTGTTGCCTTTGCATGTGCTCCTCCATCATTTGCATTCTGCTCATCGACGCATGATGGAGCTCCTCCATTCTGCTCATCCAGGCAGACGACTCCTCAAGCATCGCAGTAAAGTGTGATGATTGTGGAGGAGGTGGCATTTCATATGAGGGGGCTGCATACGCATACTCAGGCTCTGAGTGGGGAGGAGGCGGCATATCATAAGAGGTGCCTGCATACTGAGGCTCTATAACGGGTAGAGGTGTTGCCTTCTGTTTGGACTTGCGGAACCATCCGCCTTCAACTTGGGTGATGCCCAATCGATCCAAGTTGGCTCTTTTGTAGGTGTCAATGGTCGTCGCTTCAATTCTTGGCTCATTCGCAGAGATGGGAACCCCAAACTGCTCAACTATAGTCTGGATAAGCCAATTGTACGGTAGGCTCATTGATGGGTTGTTGACGACCTCTTCCATGTGCTTCGCTATGATATATCCAATGTTCACTTTTTTTTCCCTAAACACCTTCTCTAAAATATACAGATCCATGCTTGTAACATGGTCTCGGTGCCCAATCCTAGGCAAAATTGTGTACGCCAATATCATGTGGATCACTAGGGCCATTACATTCAACTCATTAGCCTTTGGCCTCTTGTAATGGGCAATCTCAGGATCCTAGTGCAACAATCTAAGAACGGCTAGCCCATCTCCTTCCTTGATAAATGGTGGCTTCGTCTTAGCTATGCCATAATATTCCTCGCTTGCCCCATAACATTCAAGTATTGTATTGATATCGTCGGGAGTGAATCTCAACTCCCATCCAAAAATATACGTTTCCACCTCAACTGGCTCCTCGGAAAGTTGGAAATTTACGTAAAACATCTTAATGACTCTCTCGCAATAAGTGCCCCCCATCCGACACAACCCGAGTAATCCAACATTTTCCAGCATATGTTGAATGCCCATTTCCGTGAAAGAGTCAAAATCGACTACTTTGGAAACAATAATGCCACGGTGTTCAACATCTTCTTCATACCGTCTTCTGGCATTGTCTGTCCTAAATAATAACTCTGTTTCTCCTTGTTCAGGCTCGGCGGTGTCTTCGTCTTCCACCGTCATTGCTTGTTCAACTTCTTCAGCCGCCTCGAGTTGAACATATTCACCCCACGCGGCTTCCACCGCCTCGGTTGCTCGTCTTTCACTAGCCTCCCCCCTTCTCCTCCCGCGCTTCTGCATGAATTTCCTACCTCGGTCCATTGTGCTCCCTGAGTAATTCGCCAACTTGCAGTATAATAACCCAACGAAATGTCATAAGTCAGTATAATAGTATTTACGCAAATAGTCTATCATTTATAAATCAATCAAAGTCAACAACTTGATTGCCAAGAAAAAAACAAAACTAGAGAAGAGATTCTTTCTTCAATTCAGTACATATACTCTTTAATAAGTCTTCAAGGATAACACAATCAACAAAAGCAACACAAATCTATACATTGCATTCCAGATTGCAATCTGGAATGCAATCTGTAAATTGCATTACAGATTGCAATTGCATTCCATATTGCAATCTGTAAATCAATCTGTAAATTGCAATTTCCAGATTGCAATCTGGAATACAGATTGCATTCCAGATTGCAATCTGTAAATTGCAATTGCATTACAGATTGCAATCTGTAAATTGCATTACAGATTGCAATTACATTCCATATTGCAATCTGTAAATCAATCTGTAAATTGCAATTTACATATTGCAATCTGTAAATTGCAATTACATTACAGATTGCAATCTGTAAATTGCATTACAGATTGCTCTGCAACCAAAAATATTTCATCGACATTGTTGGGTATCCCAACTTAAGTTAATCAAAGCAATGAAACTATCTGTAATGCAAATCGGAACAGGGGAGCAAATCTGTAATGCAAATCAATGAAACTATCTGTAATGAAACTATCTGTACCACAAACTCTGTAATGCAAATCTGTATTGCAAAGCAATGAAACTAATGAAACTATCTGTACCACAATCAGAAATTGAAACTAATGAAACTATTTGTACCACACTCGGAAATCGGAATAGGGGAGCAATGCAATGAAAGTATACCGGAATCAGTTGACAAATCGCACTCGCCAACTCGTCGTCGCAAATCGCAGTCACACTCGCCAACTCATCATCGCCAACCCGTCGCGTCGCAGCTTTGAACTCTTGTCGTCGCGTCGCAGCTTCGTACTCTCGTCATCCCGGGTCTCACAGATCGCCAGATCCAGATTTGGATCTGCTCAATCTGTGTAGATACAATTCAAAGGCACACCGCATTTTTACGCGGTGCCTCGCGTAAAAACGTGGTGACACCGCGTTTTACGCGGTGTCTTGACCACACACCACGTTTTTAACTTGTTAACGGAGAACAAAAAACGTAACTGCAATGTTTGCTTTGTTATTTTCCCATACGTCAGTGGTTAATTTGTTAAAAAAAATACCCTAGTGGTTGACTTGTCATTGACCACAAACCACGATGGTTGATTTGTCATTTACCCATTTTCTTAACACTACATAGAGAGTTGATTAAAAGAAAAGGAATGGAAATTTTAACACTATACACTGTTTCAAGTCCAAGAAATAACTTCGTGTTGTTGTCGTTCATTATCTTTTACAAAACCCATATTGAAGAAAACTTACCTTCAAAAACTTGAAGAAGATTTTCCTAAGAGCTTAAGAGAAAGGTTCTCCACTTCGCGACCCTTAGAGTAATTATGGTTTCAAGCCTAACATTTATATTTATAGATTGTCTAATGGAGAATTCTGCAAAAGAAAATCCCGCGAAAATTGAATCCAAGCATTATTGTTTCCTAATCTATTCAAAAATTAAATCATGGTTTGCAGATTCTTTGAACAAACTTGTTTTGAATTTGTTCGCAATTACAGTGGACATGTAAGTTGCCACTGTAGATGGTCACTTCATCCATTTTGTCAAATGGTAAACAGCCATGTCAAAATTTTTCACATTCATTCATAAATGCAAACGCTCCTACAGACACTAACGTTTCCATGAATACTTCCACCTGTGGATCCCGCATAACACATCAGCCAATTCTTATTTGCCACGTATGCTTACTCTTTCACAGATATCACTCCCTCTATAATATCCCAATTTTTCATTGAGCTAAGCACAAGTCTTAAGTGATAATTTTGGGATGATAAGAGTTAAATATGACAATTTAAGATATTGGTCAAGAGAAACATATTGGAAGAAATGAATTGTGATACCTCAAATTGTGTTATATTATCCCTGAGTAATTGAAGGTGTTAGTAAAGGGAAATATATTAAGTGAACCATGACACTCTAGATTAAGTAGTCTAAGGAAATATTAAGGTTATTGGAGAATGAGTTGATGATATTTGGAATTAGACAAGATGACAATAGAATTAGATTAGTATTTAGTGAATTGGTAAGAAAAAATGTACTTAGATATAATAAGGTTGAAGTTATAAGATCTATAAAATTTTGGAGTAGATTAAATTTAGTAAAGAATAAGGTGGAATAGGAGTTATGGAATATACCTTGATTATGGAGAAATAAATTTATGGATAGATGGATAATTCAAGTGTTGGTCAAGGGAAAAGGTATTTGGAAAATAGTGAATTATTGTACCCTATTTGTTGAGGATATTAGGCCATTAACAATTAAGAGTATATTGAATCTAGTATTGGTTTTGGATATGAGGATTGTTTATGTAATATAAGAATAAATTGGAGAGTTAGAAGATGATAGTTAGAGTTAAGAGAAGTAATATTAGAAGTAGTTAATAATAAGGTTCTTAACAGTTATTAGAATTGGACTTGGGCAAAAGTGAAGAAAGAATGGTGAAACATATACTATAAGTTGGTTTACATAATATTAATGTTCAAATATATATGTAGGGATTTAGTGCATATTGATTTGAAGAAGATGAAGTTACATGGAAAATATTTCAATTACAATTAAGACTTCAGGTTATGGTCGTAATACATATATTTATATATATCACGTTATGGAATTAGGGCTGCAATGTGTATATATATATATATTGAAAATATAATTCTAAGGAAGAAAATGTTTGGCGGTCAATCGTGGCGGTCACATGGAGTGAGTGTCGATCGACCTATGTCATCGACCGGCATAAAATGAAGCAGTTTTTTGAATGGTTGGCAATCGATCGTCCAAAGGGAAATGACCGTCCAGCTTGATCGTCCGCCAATTTATCATGGTCATCTTGAAGGTTTAATCGACATCTGAAGATGAAATGGTTCATCGTCTGAAGCATTTGGACGATGGAACGTCCAAACTTTTGGCTTTCTATCTTCAGTGGGTTGCTAAAGGGGCGTTGGTGAGTGGCCTATAAATAGAAGCAAAGAGAACAAGGATTCATGGAGAAGAAAAGCTATGGGGTTACTCTGCCGAAATGTGGAGAGAAATAGTGAGGGTGTGGGGAGAAACTGTGAATGGTTCTGGAGTTGTGGTGATAGAAAGAGAGACGCTTCTGTGAGGATTTTGTTGCTAAAATGATGGAGCATTTTATGGCCAACAGATGTTAGGGAGAGAGAGACTGTGAAGAAGCTTCTATGATTCAGAGTGAGCTCCTTGCCTGCATGGTCTTCCCTCCTATCCAGCTGAGCTTCTAGCTCCTTTGGGTGAGCCATTCCTTCCATATAACTAGTTGAAGCATACTAATGAAGATATTATGCTATGGATTGTTGAACTGCTCTGTGTATTTGGGATAACTACTGTTAGATGGTTTTGTTGGATAAGCTTTGGATAGATATTCTGTGACGTGAATGTCTGGAGAAAATTTCATTTGTTGGTTAACTTTGGAAGCATGAATATACTAGATTTAGCATTGTTGTTTGGATACTAAGTTAATACTTATGTTGGTTTTTCTAATGGATTATTGGGAAGGGATAGTCTGTTAACTATTAGTGTGTTGTGTTGTTGGTGGTTGGAAATTGGATAATGATGAATGTAATTGGATAGTGATAAATGTAGAAGTGTGAACATTGGAAATAACCTGTTATGTTGGATGATGGCAAGTGTCGAAGTGTTGAGTGTCATATTGTTGAAATTGGGTGTCTGAAGTGTCATTTCTTTGGAAATGGTCCTGTTAAGTTACAACTTGTAGTGTTATATTCTATTGATTTTGTATTGGGATTTAAATTTGTCTAAGGCATGTAAATAATTGGAATTAGGTGTGGAGATTAATTAGTAAGCTAACAAGTAAAGTTAACAATTTTAGTTATGACTAGATGTTTCTAAATAGTGAAGGTACTAAAAAGAAGAAAAGTTACCTTTAAGCGTTGAACGCTGTGAGAAACGAGGTAAGTGATATGCATGTGTCTTGGTCTTCGTACCCTACATCGCAAGACTAGGACATGCATGTTTCGCTGCTTACTGCTTTCCTAGCATGTTTCGTTGTTTACAGTTATTAACTGTACGTTTCGTTCTTTACTGCTTTTACAACATGCTTACAGTTAGTAATCACACGTTTCGCTGCTTACTGCTTTCCTAGCATGTCTCGTTCTTTACAGTTTTAATCACTGTTTCGTTGTTTACTGCTTTTACAACATGCTTATAGTTAGTAATCGCACATTTCGTTGCTTACTGCTTTCCTAACATGTTTCGTTGTTTACAGTTATTAACCGCACATTTCATTGATTACTGCTTTTACAACATGCTTATAGTTAGTAATCGCACGTTTCGCTGCTTACTGCTTTCCTAGCATGTTTCGTTGTTTACAGTATTAACCGCACGTTTCGTTGTTTACTGCTTTTACAACATGCTTATAGTTAGTAATTGCACATTTCGTTGCTTACTACTTTCGTTGTTTATAGTTATTAACCGCACGTTTCGTTGTTTATAGTTATTAACCGCACGTTTCGTTGTTTACTGCTTTTACAATATGCTTATAGTTTTTAATAACACATTTCGTTGCTTACTGCATTCCTAGCATGTTTCGTTGTTTACAGTTTTAATAGCACGTCTCGTTGTTTACAGCTTTATTAGTATATAATTAAGCACGTTTCGTTGTTTACAGTTTTTAAGAGCATGTTTCGTTGTTTACTATTTTTATAGCATATTCTATGAATCGCACGTTCACTGTTTATTTACACTTTCATATGAACTGTTGTATGCATTCACAAGTACTACGCATCACGATTCTAGAAAACGGATAATGAACAACAAATGAACAATTAATGAACCATAAATGAACGAATAATGAACAATAAAAGGTAAATAAATGAATTGATAAATAAATGAATAATAAGTAAATTAAATAAAAGAAAAAAGCAACGATATGACGCGAGGCCGTTTAAGCCTGTGTGCCACGGCCGCTAGCGAGCTTTCAAATTAGGCCATTGTCGCTAGCAAGATTTCGGATTATACATTGCTGCTCATATCTGTTGCAAGTCCCTGGATTATGCCGAGACAGTCCCTGGATTATGCTGGGACAGTCCCTGGATTATGTCGGGTCATAACAGCCAATGATTAGCAGGCTTTCAGATTATGTCATCGCTGTTATATCAGAGTTAAAAGACGAAAATGATGAATAAAATGTAAAAGACGAAAACGATGAATAAAACATAAAAGACTGACAAAGAAACCTAAATTGCATACGATTTTAAATATGCATAGCATGAGCATATAGTAGCATGATAGGTAATATCACTTACTGAGCATTAGGTTCATAGCTTACGACTTACGGTGAAGGAAAAATGACGAACAGATTTAGGAGCAGCTGATGAAGGATTTGCACGACAAGACTTGTGGCTCGTCAGGCTAACGAAGGTAAAAAGAATAACAGGTTTGTAAAACGTAAAGGAACATTTAAACTAATTGCCTATAAATGAAATATTTACGCTCCCGCTATGTTTAAATAAAAGATTTTATAACGCTTCCACATTTTATTAATTGGATTTTCATAACGAGTTTAACGAAGGGTTAGTAGCGGTCCAATTAGACACACTCTGATATTTCTTTAAAAGAGTTTTAAATAAAGTGGGTTTTAGTGGTTAAATAAAAGTTTTAAATTTTAGCGTATTTTTAAAAGGTTACAAAAAACTGGGTCGTTACAGTTGGTATCAGAGCAATGGTTTTAAAAATGATTTTTGTAAACTACTCTAATAATCATTTTTAAAACTAAGTCGGTAGCTCGCCTATTTTCAAAACCAACTGAAAGGATACAGTTGGTATCAAAGCGAATTTGTTTTTAAATTGTTCTACGGAATTTTAAAAATTAATTGTGTTTTAAATTGCTCTGATATAGTTAGTACAAGAGCAAATATTTTAAAAATTGATCAATGTACTTACCATAACTATGTTTTAAAAATCTATTTTTTTTTTGTAAATTGCTTTGATGCGGTCAACGGTGACTTCCAAAAAAAAAACTACAATTTTATAAACTGCTCTTATACGGTTTTGCTTAGCAAGTTTGTTTTTTAAAATGATTAAAACAGGGCTCTATAAATGCCTACCAGCACAAGCTTCGACGTGGAAATACTCCATCAACTGCATGTAAGTTACTAAATTTAATTTTCCTAATGTATAATTATTTTATTCTTCGATGCCAGGTACCATGGTTAGAGGACGATGAAAGGTTGGGCAACCAAAGGATACGAGTGGTGCAGATGAAACGATCACTCATTTAACTACTTTAGTGGAACGACAATCGCGCCAATCAGAAATTTGGAGAAGTTCATGGAAATTATTGCGTGTGGAAATGAACGAGTTGCGGAACAGCGTGTGACTGAGCAATCGGATGTAAATTGGGAGAAGCTTCAGCAGTTACGGCAACCTCAATTTGACAAGAATATTACTAATCCAAACAGTGCTGAGGAATGGATTAGGACCATGGAAGACATGTTGGCTTATGCTAAGATAAAGGAAGAGGAAAGGGTAGCATCTGCAACATTTATGCTGGTTAAGGACACAAGATTTTAGTGGGACTCGGTCAAGATAACCAAGGATGTGCCTACGATGATGTGCACAGAATTCAAGAAGATCTTCTATATGAAGTATTTCAACCGCATAACATTGACAAAGAAGTTGGTAGAATTTGTTCAGCTACAGCAGGAAGGATTAGTTTTTGAGTACGTGCGCAAGTTTGGGGCATTGTGGCGGTTTGCCCCACACATGGTGAGCAGTAATGAGCATAAAGTACACCACTTTATACGACAACTTAAGACGGAGATTTAGGAAGGTGTTGTGGGAGTGGGAACGCAAGATGTAGCCTACTCAGAGATTGTATTAAGACCTCTTGACCTTGAAGAAGTAAAGCATCGGATCTCAAAACAAAACAGTCTATGGTAAAGTTTCAGCTATATTCACAAGAAGAAGGGTGTACGTCCAAGGGAATAAAGCGGCCCTTTGAAGATGGAGGAAACCAACAAGAGATGCGGTGGCCAAGGTGCAACCAAAATCATGAAGGAGAATGCTTGGTTAAGTCACGTCAATGCTTTAAATGTAGCAAGACTGACCAATTTTTCCAGAAATTGTCCAAGGATGTAAAGGATGAAAGAATGTACTCCTTTATTATAATATTTGCATTTGGTTAGTAGTAAGTGTAAGGAAGGTGAAATGTAATGAAAATTAGTTAGTGTTGTATTTGAATGACGGTAGTTGTTATGAGCATGATGTTCCTTTAATTGTAATGTTTAATGGGTGTGATAAATGGATGAATCGTTCTAGGACAATTTGGAAGGACCCGGAAGTTTAGCGAAACTCACTTAGATACAAACCCAAAAATAAAAATAGATACAAGAACAAAAACGGATATCGAAACAGTATAAGCACAGAAACCAATCAGAAACGGGAACGAAAATGAGATTCCAAAAATGGAAATAGATACGGATACAGAAACAGAAATAGGAACAGAAACGGGAACGGAAACGAATACAAAAAATGCGTACGATCATAGATACCGAAACAGATACAGAAATGGAAACAGAAATGAGGGTCTAATGAGTGATGTTGCAGCTTGCTCTCGAGAATATTCGAATGATCATTAGGATGATCATTGGAGAACAAGATAAATCTAAGATTGGATGTAGAAGTATTGGATTTCGAAGTGTCTTAGGTTTTGTTCATTTGTGACGTGGCAATGTATTCATTTGGAAAATGAATGCAAACTTGTTTTGGTTGTGTTTAAATTACTGTGAAATCATTGGAATGTTTCTTTACTTAAGTCCTACTAAGGATTTTAAGCAAAGAGAATCATCTTGGAAGGTACCTTGATGATTCAACGCAGTAATTTGAGTGGTCATTTGGTTGACAACTATCTAGTTTTGGTTTGGAAAACTAACGGATAATGGTTTCTAAGGATTTGAGGGTTTCAATGACAACTTAAGACATCGTAATTTCAAGATGACATTTAGGATCAACAAGCATTGAAGGATGTAATTGAACAAAAAGTTGTTTGGGGTTCAATCCTTTATAAGAATTTTGCGTATACTAAGGACAAGAATAAGATGATGCTTTGAGGAAGTTACGATTGGCAAGCATCTACTCTTGAAAATTTGATTGAATAATAAGGTATGGAGTTTAGAAAATTTGATATCTTTAGCTGTTGGATAGCTAAACAAGAGAAAAGAAAATAAATGGGTTTTATCTATAAAGAATTGTCCACAAGGAATTAAGAAATTTTACTAAGGTGACACGTTAACTCTTGGAGGAAAAGCGAAAACACTAGATCTTTTATGAGATAAGTGCTAATTTAGGTAAGGAGTCAACCGTTAGATGATATGAATCTGGCTTAAGGAATAGGAATGGTTGCATCAAAAGTGTTTTCTTGTGAGGATGATGCAATTATGATGGATGGTTGGTGTGTCGAATTAGTATTTTTGACACATAAATAAATTTTTGGTGCGATTAAGATGGATAAGTTACGGTGATTTGTAATATTGGATTAAGGGAAAGAAATCCTTTGGATAATACATGAAAGAGATGTTACGCTAGACAAACTTAGAGGACAAAATTTATATAAGGAGAGATGAATGTAATACCCCGATTTTTTATATTATAATTTAATAAGGATAATTGGATAATTATCGGGGTATTATCAAGGACGTATTCGTTAGATTATAATTTAACTGAAATTATTGGGTGATAATTAAGATTAAATTAGTGGAGTAACATTATGAGGTTATTAATTTTTGAAATTTAAATGTAAGTGTAATTATTGATGGGGATTAAGTGAGAAAATTAATTGGAATTAGAGAGAGAACCGGTTTACACACTTTGTTCGGTTTGGTTAATTGGGTCACGGCAATTAGTTGGCTGGAAAATAAAGAAAAAGAAGGGATTTTCTTCTTGACCTTCGGCCTTGTCATGATAGAAGAGAAGAGAATAGACGAAGGATAAGAGAGAGAGAGACGAAAAGGAGAGGGTGAGATCAAGCGAGCTAGGGGCGACGATGGAGCTTGCTGGTGGGTTCTTCAAGGCAGGAGTTGTCGTATGACATGAGTTCGAGCGAACGGTGAGTGAATGGTAAGTCGCGAGCGAGTTAGGTCTCAGGATCGAGGGTTCTGCCAGCGACAATTTTCGGCTTCGGAGTAGGCGTTGTTTAGGTAAGCTCAATCGTTCTTCCTCCTCCTATGATTTCGATTATTCAGGCCTTGGCTGGGACGACCGGTGGTTCGCAATCGACAGAGAAGATTCTCGTGAGGCTGGGGGATTGGCAGTTTGGGCTGGACCTGCCAAAGGTCTGGGTTGACCCTATTGTTGGGTTCGAACCAATCTGGCTCATACCTTGCAGCAAGCGACAACGACAGTTTGGACAGGTGGGGGACACTCTACATGCTGGGCAGTGTTGGTCGAGTGTGCAGAAGAAGAGTGTTGTCTTAAGAGATGGGGTGAGAGCCGACAGAAAACTGGCAGAACCATGATGGAGAACACTCTGGTAGTGGGGAATAAATTGTGAGGGAGCTCTCGAGTGGGAGAGAGCTGGAGGCCGAGTGAAGGATGAGGATGCAAGGAAGGTTGGAGTTGCTAGAGTTGAAGAATGAACTCCCTGTCCTTTGCTCCTCCCTGTTCTACCTAAACTTGTAGCTCCTGTAGGTAACCAAACTTCTCTCTCTCTCTCTCTATTGCTAGTTGAATGTTAAGGACATTAGTTGAAACATGTAGATTATGCTTTGCTAAATTGGTTAAGTTCTCTGCATTGCATTTATGTGTTCCTGGAGCGGAGGAGTGAGCTCCTTGCCTGCATGGTCTTCCCTCCGGTCCAGCTGAGCTTCTAGCTCCTTTGGGTGAGTCATTCCTTCCATATAACTAGTTGAAGCATACTAATGAAGATATATTATGCTATGGATTGTTGAACTGCTCTGTGTATTTGGGATAACTGTTGTTAGATGGTTTTGCTGGATAAGCATTGGATTGATATTCTGTGACGTGAATGTCTGGAGAAAATTTCATTTGTTGGATAACTTTGGAAGCATGAATATACTGGATTTAGCATTGTTGTTTGGATAATAAGTTAATACTTCTATTGGTTTTTCTAAAGGATTATTGGGAAGGGATAGTCTGGTAACTATTAGTGTGTTATGTTGTTGGTGGTTGGAAATTGGAAAATGATGAATGTAATTAGATATTGATAAATGTAGAAGTGTGAACATTGGAAATAACCTGTTATGTTGGATGATGGCCAGCGTCGAAGTGTTCTGTGTCATATTGTTGGAATTGGGTGTCTAATGTGTCATTTGTTTGAAAATGGTCCTGTTAAGTTACAACTTGTAGTGTTATATTCTATTGGTTTTGTATTGGGATATAAATTGCTCTAAGGCATGTAAATAATTGGAATTAGGTGTCGAGATTAATTAGTAAGCTAACAAGTAAAGTTAACAATTTTAGTTATGACTAGATGTTTCTAAATTGTGAAGGTACTAAAAAGAAGAAAAGTAAGCTTTAAGCATTGAACGCTGTGAGAAACGAGGTAAGGGATATGCATGTGTCTTGGTCTTCAGACCCTACATCGCAAGATTAGGAGATGCATGTTTTGCTACTTACTGCTTTCTTAGCATGTTTCGTTGTTTACAGTTATTAACTGCACGTTTCGTTGTTTACTGCTTTTACAACATGCTTACAGTTAGTAATCACACGTTTCATTGCTTACTGTTTTCCTAGCATGTTTCGTTGTTTATAGTTTTAATGGCACGTTTCATTGTTTACTGCTTTTACAATTTGCTTAGAGTTAGTAATTGCACGTTTCGTTGCTTACTGCTTTCCTAGCATGTTTCATTTTTGACAATTATTAACCGCACGTTTCATTCTTTACTGCTTTTACAACATGCTTATAGTTAGTAATCGCACGTTTTACTGCTTTCTGCTTTCCTAGCATGTTTCGTTTTTTTACAGTATTAACCGCACGTTTCGTTGTTTACTGCTTTTACAACATGCTTATAGTTAGTAATCGCACGTTTCGCTGCTTACTGCTTTCCTAGCATGTTTCGTTGTTTACAGTTTTAATCGCACGTTTCATTGTTTATTGCTTTTACAACAAGCTTATAGTTTGTAATCGCACATTTCGTTGTTTACTGCTTTCCTAGCATGTTTCGTTGTTTACTGTTATTAACCGTACATTTCGTTGTTTACTACTTTTACAACATGCTTCTAATTATTAATCGCACGTTTCGATGCTTACTGCTTTCCTAGCATGTTTCACTGTTTACAATATTAACCGCACGTTTCGTTGTTTACTGCTTTTACAACATGCTTGTAGTTAGTAATCGTGTCACGACCCGGAGGTGGGCCGGACAGAAACGCCAGGCCAAACGACCCGGTCTTCGTAGAAGACCCGATCGCTCTGCCCAAGGCTAGTTAAATTATTGTGGAAGACTTGAATAAATATCCAGCCGCGACCCATTAAGATGAGCCACGGTCTATATAATGATTGCGAGAATAATAAATAATGCAAAGATAATAAATCTTAAATCCAAATAAGTACTGTGCATACAATCCAAAAAATCCAACAACCAAGTTAACTGCTTTTACAGTCATTCAAATTAAAATCTATAGTCATCCATTGATACGCTTACCGATGTATAAGAGTTCAACTAGGGAAATAAAATATAATTTAAATAGCAGTAGAGTCTTCAACCGAAACTCTAACCTAGGAAAAATAAGTCGATTGGGGTGAGTGACTAGCTCAGTATGGAACTTACACTAAATGTAATGCGCATGGAAAACTCGTTTTACTATTTTCTTGAAAACCATGAGTTTCGCGAAATATGCACGTTTTTCAAAAACATTTGAAAATCATTTTTTCTTTTAGAAAACCTGGACCGAAGGCTCCCAACGAGATATTTAGAAAGCATGGCAGTATACATAGACAACTATATGTTAAAATACCCTCGTCGTGTTTCTTCACAGAAACTATAATCCGTGAAAAGGGAGGAACACTCATGGAATCCCCCGAACAAAAGTACAGAAAGGCAGCGACCATTTCCGGGCAGCACCTCATGAGCCTAGTGAAAAGAAAAAAGAAAAATGAAGGCAATCCGTAGACTAGGCTCGTCACCCGGGTTGTCATGCAAATTCTGCTACGACACGCCTGTAATATATACAGATAAAAACACCCTGATCAGGTTTAGGGATTTGCAACCCACGGAAGCAGTCATCACCTTTCCAAAGTCTCCTATTTTTACACAACGAGCAAACAAAACATCTCCACGCAGCAGGAGATGTATCGGGGATGGCCTCTCGATACTTTGATGCTGAGACCGTCCAGAGTGCCAAGAGGATCCATCAATTCCGAAACAGCAGCCAGTATATCACACCATGAAATCAAATGCACGAAAGTAAACATGTAAAACCTTCATACATACATAATATAAAAATCTGACGTGCTGTCGAACAGTCCCCATCAAGTTTTTCATATGTGGTATCCCACAAAGTATAGTTTTGAAAACGATGCAATGCAGTGCAAAACAACTCAGTATAAAACCCCTACCTTGTTGGTGGTCCTTCCTCAAATACAGAGGAGTAGCAATTGTAGGTACCTGCTCAAAGTTCTCAATCTCGTCCAAGCCTACAACATGTCAGAGGACAATCACTCTTGTCAATGACTCTCAATAAACATATGAAAGGGTCATATACAGGTTTAGGAACCCAACCGTCATATACATGTCTCATTTAAGAATCCCAACAAAATTCTTAAATTGTATCACTCGGTAAACTAACAGATTATCATTTGAACAACATCCAATCCTCAACATATTGCGAAAGCTCTCTGGTGGCCAAAGTGGAGCAGGACAAGTGTAGAAGAATAAACCTATTCCCTCTTCTTCGTAGTCTTCTCTTCTCTCACTAAACTGCTGCTTCTATTCCTTTCCTTTTATTTATATCTTATTTCATTCATTTATCTTATTTGTTTTATTTCATCTTGCCGCCCCAGGATTTCCTTTTCCCCCTTTCCATTTCATTTCCCTTCTCAATTTATTTATTCTTTAAATCATTTTGCCTTCAATTTCTCCCTTCTCATTTCCTGCCACGTACCATCTCTTATTTCCCATTCACTTTACTTTCTTTTATTTTCGTTTCTATTCAATCTATTTCCTTTATTAAACTAATATAATAATACATATACAATAAATACACATCATATAATCCCTTTACCCATTTTCAACTTCTAACTTAATCCGAAGATTACTCAACAATGTTTATCGATCCAAATAAATTCATAAATTATGTTTCTTAATAAAAAATTTCGCTCGAAAATTTCTAATTCCATCGATTTGACTAATCAACGAAAAAATTCAAATCTGTCTGCTACGCGATAATTCAGGTCAATTTTTCAACGTTATGACCAATTTTTAACATGAAAAATTTACACATGGTATTTACTCTCTTTAAAATTCTCGGATTTCACAAATCGCACGTTTCGTTGCTTACTACTTTCCAAGCATGTTTCGTTGTGTACAGTTATTAACCGCACGTTTCGTTGTTTACTGCTTTTACAACATGCTTATAGTTATTAATATCACATTTCGTTGCTTACTGTTTTCCTAGCATGTTTCGTTCTTTACAGTTTTAATAGCACATCTCGTTGTTTACAGCTTTATTAGTATATAATTAAGCACGCTTCGTTATTTACAGTTTTTAAGAGCATGTTTCATTGTTTACTATTTTTATAGCATGTTCTGTGAATAGCACGTTGACTGTTTATTTACGCTTTCATATGAACTGTTGTATGCATTCACGAGTACTACGCATCAGGATTCTAGAAAACAGATAATGAACGATTAATGAACCATAAATGAACGAATAATGAACAATAAAAGTTAAAGAAAAGAATTGATAAATAAACGAATAATAAGTAAATTAAAGAAAAGAAAAAAACAACGATATGACACGAGGCCGTTTAAGCCTGTGTGGCACGGCCACTAGCGAGCTTTCAGATTATGCCATCGTTGCTAGCAAGCTTTTGGATTATACCATTGCTGCTCATATCTGTTGGAAGGTCCCTGAATTTTCCCAGGACATTCCTTGGATTATGTCGTGACAGTCTCTGGATTATGTCGAGACATAACGGCCAATGATTAGCAGGCTTTCAAATTATGTCATCGCGGCTATATCAGAGGTAAAAGATGGAAACGATGAATAAAACATAAAAGACAAAAATGATGAATAAAAAGTAAAAGATTGACGAAGACAATGATTAAAAACGTAAAAGATAAAAAAAAATAAGAAAAAGAAGAGAAACCTAAACTGCATACGATTTTAAAGATGCACAGCATGAGCATATAGTAGCATGATAGGTAATATCACTTACTGAGCATTAGGCTCCTAGTTTACGACTTGCGATGGAGGAAAAATGACGAACAGATTTAGGAGCAGCTGATGAAGGAATTCCACGGACGAGACTTGTGGCTCATCAGGCTAACAAAGGTATAAAGAATAACAGGTTTTAAAACGTAAAGGAACATTTTAATTAATTGTCTGTAAATGAAATATTTACACTTCCGCTATGTTTAAATAAAAGATTTTATAACGCTTCCGCATTTTATTAATTGGATTTTCGTAACGAGTTTAACGAAGGGTTTGTAGCGGTCCGGTTAGACGCACTCTCATATTTCTTTAAAAGAGTTTTAAATAAAGAGGTTTTTAGTGGTTAAATAAAAGTTTTAAATTTTAGCGTATTTTTAAAAGGTTACAAAAAATCGAGTCGTTACAGTTGGTATCAAAGCAGTGGTTTTAAAAACGATTTTTGTAAATTGCTCTAATAATCATTTTTAAAACTAAGTCGGTAGCTCGCCTGTTTTCAAAACCAACTGAAAGGATACAGTTGGTATCAAAGCGAATTTGTTTTTAAATTGTTCTACTGCATTTTAAAACATAACTGTGTCTTAAATTGCTCAGATATAGTTAGTACCAGAGCAAATATTTTAAAAATTGATCAATGTACTTATCGTAACTATGTTTTAAAAATCATTTGTTTTTTGTAAATTGCTTTGATGCGGTCAACGGTGACTTCCAAAAAAAAACTACAATTTTATAAATTGCTCTTATACGGTTTTGCTTAGCAAGTGTGTTTTTTAAAATGATTAAAAAAAAGGGCTCTATAAATGCGTACTAGCATAAGCTTCGACGTGGAAATACTCCATCAACTACAAGTAAGTTACTAAATTTAATTTTCCTAATGTATAATTATTTTATTCTGAGATATAAGGTACCATGGATAGAGGACGATGAAAGGTTGAGCAAGCAGAGGATATGAGTGGTGCAGATGAAACAATCACTCGTTCAACTACGTTGGTGGAACGACAATCATGCCAATTGGAACGACAGTTCACAAATTTGGAGAAGTTGATAGAAATTATTGTGCGTGGAAATGAACGAGTTGCAGAACAGCGTGTGACTGAGCAATCAGATGTAAATTGGGAGAAGCTTCAGCAGTTATGGCCACCTCAATTTGACGGGAATATTACTGATCCAAATTGTACTGAGGAATGGATTAGGACCATGGAAGACATGTTGACTTATGCTAAGATAAAGGAAGAGGAAAAGGTAGCATCCACCACATTTATGCTGGTCAAGGACGCACGATTTTGGTGGGACTTGGTCAACATAACCAAGGATGTGACTGCGATGACGTGGACAAAATTCAAGAAGATCTTCTATAGGAAGTATTTCAACTGCACAACAATGGCAAAGAAGTTGGTAGAATTTGTTCAGCTACAGTAGGAAGGATCAGTTTCTGAGTACGTGCGCAAGTTTAAGGCATTGTGGCGGTTTGCCCCGCACATGGTGAGCAGTAATGAGCACAAGGTACACCACTTTATACGAGGACTTAAGATGAAGAATCAAGAAGGTGTTGTGGGAGCTAGAACGCAAGATGTAGCCTACTCAGAGATTGTATTAAGAGCTCTTGACCTTGAAGAAGTAAAGCATCGGATCTCAAAACAAAACAAGTCCGTGGCAAAGTTTCAGGTGTATTCACAAGAAGAAGGGTGTACGTCAAAGGGAATAAAGCGGCCATTTGAAGGAGGAAACAAATAGGAGAAGCGGTGCCCAAGGTGCAAGCGAAATCAAGAAGGAAAATGCTTGGTTAAGTCACGTCAATGCTTTAAATGTGGGAAGACTGACCATTTTGCTAGAAATTATCAGATAATGTAAAGGATGAAAGAATGTACTCCTTTATTGTAATATTTGCATTTGGTTAGTAGTAAGTGTAAGGAAGGTGAAATGTATTGCAAATTACTTAGTGCTGTATTTGAACGACGGTAGTTGTTATGAGCATGGTGTTCCTTTAATTGCGTTGTTTAATGGGTGTGATAAATGGATGAATCGTTCTAGGACTGTTCGAAAGGACTCAGAAGTTTGGCGGAACTCACTCAGATACAGACCTGAAAATGGAAACATATACGGGAATGGAAACGGAAACGGAAAAGGATACCGAAACGGTATGAGCACAGAAATCTAGACAAAAACATAAACAAAAACGGAAACGGAAACGAGTTTCCAGAAATGGAAACTGATATACATGCGGAAACAGAAATGGGAATGAAAACAGAAATGGAAATGAATATGGAAACGCGTACGATCAAAGATACCAAAATAGATACCGGAACAAATACAGAAATGAAAACATAAACAAGGGTCTAATGAGTGATGTTACAGCTTGCTCTCAGGAATATTCGAATGATCTTTAGAATGATCTTTGGAGAACAAGATAAATCTAAGATAGGATGTAGAAGTATTGGATTTCGAAGTGTCTTAGGTTTTGTTCATATGTGACGTGGCAGTGTATTCATTTGGGAAATAAATGCAAACTTGTTTTGGTTGCATTTAAATTACTACGAAATCGTTGGAATGTTTATTTACTTAAGTCGTACCTAGGATTTTGAGCAAAGAGAATCATCTTGGAAGGTACCTTGATGATTCAACGCAGTAATTTGATTGGTCATTTGGTTGACAACTATCCGGTTTTGGTTTGGGAAACAAACGGATAATGGTTTCTAAGGATTTAAGGATTCCTGTAATATCTCGATTTTCAATAATGGAAATTAAAAAAAAAAAGAGGGAAAAGAGAAATTAATCATAGGAAAATCTGGATATTAGGCTATTCAGATAATTTAGATTATTGGGATATTATTTATAACAAATATTTAGATAATTATTTGATGGAAGAATTAATTTGAGAACTCGAATCAAAGAATTTAAATTAGACCGATAATCATCGTTAAGAAGTATTTGGAATAGATCGAGAATCGAGATTGAGTTAAAAATAATTTAATTAAATGAATAATTTAATTAAATTATTAAAAGGAGGAAAATTAAATGGAATTAAGGAGGAAATTAAAATAAAAGAAAATAGAAATAAAAGGGGGATTTAAACCGGTTCATCTCTGGTCCGGTTCGGGTCCATGCCTGTACTAGGTCGATTTTTATTTTAGTGAAATAAAAAGGGGGGAAAGTGAAAAATTAGGGCTATGATTTTGAGTTAGAATCGAGAGAGGGAGAAGGGAGAACCCGAGGGAGAAATTGAGACCAATGGTCGCCGACAATGGAGCTCCTGCGATTGCTAGACGATGATTGCATCATGATCCGTGCAGAGGTGAGCGGCTAGTGACTCTGTCCAGTGAGAGCCGACGGCAGGCGAGTGAATGAACAATTGTCGATCGCGGGAAACAAACAAACAGCTCCGGCATGTTGCAATGTTCGCAGCGCCCAAGCTGTGACGAGTTTTGGCAAAGCTGGATGAGGATTTCGAAGCAAATGGAAGTGGCAGCATCTTCTCCGATAGGGGTAAGGTATCTATATGTTTTGGTTTTTCTGTTTTCCATTGCCGAGCGTTGGGAGGTGAGTTCTATTCCATTTCTTCTGTTGTTAGGTGGTTTGTTTCGGGTCTGTTACTGTAAAAATGGAGAATGGCTAAGGAAAAGGATGGGTAGGGAGTGAGCAGTCGTGGATGGCAGTGAGGTGTTTGGGAGCATTTTTGGACTGGGCAGCGGCTTGGTTTTCTTCGCTGCTTTGTTGCTCCACTGCGTCGCTAATGGTAGTGGCACATAATGGCAGTGAAGAAGATGAAGGAGAATGGATGTGCTCTGTGCTTCTCGTGGGATCTTCAGGTAAGGTTTGATGGACTTTATGAGAATAGTTGTAGAAGATAAAATGGATGAAGGATGTCATTGGGCTAGATCTGAAACTGTTTTGTTTATTTTGTCATTGGAATAATGCTCCCTTATTGGCTGTTGAGTTATACGTATCGTTAAGTGATTCAGTGTATTTGAAGTATGGATAGTGCTTTGTTGATTGTTTGGTTTCCTGTTTTGTTATCGATGGGATAAGTATAGTTAAAGGGTTTACATTCTCCAAATTGCTTAATGGTTGATAAGATCGTGGTGAACCTGGATATTATTAAGGATAATTTATTAGTATGAAATATTGTCCTGCATTGTGGAACGCTATAAATGGTTATTGAAGGGATAGAATTAAAGTGATAAGTGTTATTATTGTGAAGGTATTTCGTGGATATTTGGAAGGCGAATAACGTTAATTGTCGAAACGCTTTAAGGATGTCAGGTAAGTTGATACTTACTGTGCTTTGGTCTTCGGACCATACATCGCAAGAATTAGGAGTTGTATGCAGAATGGTTACCGCTTTCATAGAATATTTAAGTTATTTACTACTTTACCACAAATTGAGCATGTTTTTTCATATATTGTGTTATTGTTTGATGGTTGTTTACTAGATTCAGGTTCTTTTAATGATATGTTTCATAGATGAGCATGTTTAGAGATTATTGGAATAATATGATAGAATTGTATGCATTCACGAGTATCATGCTTTCATCCCACGTGCCACGTAAAACGAAAAGAGGACGAAAACAGAAAACTAAAAGATAAAGGAACACAGAAACAGAAAATGGAAATGCATATGGTTTTGAAAAGGAAAATGAAAAGTGGTGGAATGGATGCTCATACATACTAAGTGAACGGCGTTCTCAAGGGCTGATCACCCGAGCGAACAACCATCATTTAGCTATAGGAATGTCCATCGTGTCACTAAATAAACGTAAATGGGCGTGGGGGGGTTTTGAAGTGTGATGACGATCCATCAGTGGGGACACTATATGACGTATCCTTTTGTCGGGGTGACGGTTAACCACGTGGGCTATAGTGTTTATCATTTCTCTTGTTCCAGAAATCTCCAACGTCTCAAACAAAAGAGTGTGGTGACGGTCAGGGTAGTGAGGCCATATGATGTATCCCCATGTAGGGGTGACAGATTGCTACATGACTATATGATGTATCCATTCCCTCGGTATATAGAACGGATAGGTTTCCTTCCAGAAAATGAAATTGAAAGAGAAACGGAAAACAAAAAGAGAATGGTGAGGGTCATGGTAGTGAGGCCATATGATGTATCCCCATGAAGAAGTGACGGATAACTACATGACTATATGATGTATTCATTCCCTTGGTATATAGAACGGATAGGTTCTCTTTCAGAAAGTGAAATTAAATAATAACAAAACATAAAACGAAAAGATAAAGTAAAGTTATGATTAGGAAGACTAAAAAAGAAAATGAAATGAAATGTGAAACGAAAACAGAAAGATAAGGAAAAGAAACGGAAGTAGAAAACGAAAAGGGATTTCAAAAATGCATAGCATGTTTATTTTATTTTATATCACTTACTAAGCATTAGTCTCATTAGTTAAGTCTTGTGATGTAGGTATGTATGAGAAATAAGAGAAGAGGTCAAAGTCAGTTGATGAAGGATTTGCACGGGTGGATCTTGTGGCTGGCTAGGCTAAAAGAGTTAATGGAAATAATTTGTAAAGGTCTTGTAAATTAATTAATATTAGTTAATGTCTTGTTTTAAGTCCACTGCGTTTCATAAAAAAATTTATTATTTATATTTTCAAGAAAAGAATTATTCCGCTGCTAAAAATGTTTTAAATGATTATTAATGAAAAAGACTTTAAGTAATGGATTTAACACTCGATTTTAAAAGAAAAATCTTACTCAGATTTTACAAAAGAAAAGTTTTAAATTTTACGTGTTTTTCAAAGTTAATAAAAACCGGGTCGTTACAGTTTCAACGACGACTTAAGCCATTGTAATTTGGAGATGACATTTAGGATCAACAAGCATTGAAGGATGTAATTGAACAAAAAGTTGTTTGGGTTCAATCGTTTATAAGAATTTTGCGTATACTAAGGACAAGAATAAGATGATGATTTGATAAAGTTATGATTGGCTAGCTACTCTTGGAAATTTGATTGAATAATAAGGTATAGAGTTTAGAAAATTTGATATCCTTAGCTGTTGGATAGCTAAACAAGAGAAAAGAAAATAAATGGGTTTTCTCTATAAAGAATTGTCCACAAGGAATTTAGAAATTTTACTAAGGTGACACGTTAACTCTTGGAGGAAAAACGAAAACGCTAGATCTTTATGAGATAAGTGATGATTTGGGTAAGGAGTTCAACCATTGGATGATATGAATCTTGCTTAAGGAATAGGAATGGGTTGCATCAAAGGTGTTTTCTTGTGAGGATGATGCAATTATGATGGATTGTTGGTGTGTCGAATTAGTATTTTTGACACGTAAATAAATTTTTGGTGCGATTAAGATAGATAATTTATGGTGATTTGTAATATTGGATTAAGGGAAAGAAATCCTTTAGATAATACGTGAAAGAGATGTTATGCTAGGCAAATTTCGAGGACAAATTTATATAAAGAGGGAGGATGTAATACCATGACTTCTTATATCAGAATTTAATAAGGATAATTGGATAATTATCGGGGTATTATCAAAGAAATATTTGTTATATTATAATTTAACAGAAATTATTGGTTGATAATTAAGATTAAATTAGTGGAGTAACATTATGAGGTTATTAATTGTTGAAATTTAAATGTAAGTATAATTATTGATGGGGATTAAGTGAGAAAATTAATTGGAATTAGAGAGAGAACTGGTTCACACACTTGGTTTGGTTTGGTTAATTGGCTCAGGCCAATTAGTTGGCTGGAAAATAAAGAAAATGAAGGGATTTTCTCCTTGGCCTTCAGCCTTGTTGCGATAGAAGAGAAGAGAATAGGAAGCACAAGAGAAAGAGAGAGACGAAAGGGAGAGTGTGAGATTGAGCGAGCGAGGGGCGACGATGGAGTTTGCTGGCAGGTTCTTCGCTGCGGGAGTCGCCGAACGACGTGAGGATGAGTGAACGGCGAGCGAAATGCGAGTCGCGAGCTGGTTAGGGCTCGAGATCGAGGGTTCTGCCGGTGACGATTTTCGGCTTCGGAGGAAGCGTTGTTGGGCTAAGCTCAATCGTTCTTCATCCTTCTTTGATTTCGATTATTCGGGCGTTGGCAGGGACGCTCGGTGGTTTGCAATATGCAGGGAAGATTCTCGCGGGGCTAGGGGATTGGAGGTTCGGGCTGGACTGGCAGAAGGCCTAGGTCCAGCCTGTTGCTGGGTTTGAACTGGTCTAGCTCATACCTTGCAGCGGGCAACAACAACAGTGTGGACGGGTGGGGGACACTCTATATGCTGGGCAGTGTTGGTCGGGCGTGCAGAAGGAGAGTGTTGTCTTCAGAGATGGGGTGAGAGCCGACAGAAAACTGGCAAAAACATGATGGAGAACACTCTGGCAGTGGGGAATAAATTGTGAGGGACCTCTCAAGGGGAGAGAGCTGGAGGCCGAGTGAAAGATGTGGTTGCAAGGAAGGTTGGAGTTGCCAGAGTTGAAGAATGAATTCCCTGTCCTTTGCTCCTCCCTGTTCTGCGTGAACTTCTAGCTCCTATAGGTAACCAAACTTCTCTCTTTCTCTCTATTGTTAGTTGAATGTTAAGGACATTAGTTGAAGCACGTAGATTATGCTTTGCTAAATTGGTTAAGTTCTCTGTATTGGATTTCATGTGTTCCTGGAGCGGAGGAGTGAGCTCCTTGCTTGCATAGTCTTCCCTCCTGTTCAGCTGAGCTTCTAGCTCATTTGGGTGAGCCATTCCTTCCCTATAACTAGTTGAAGCATAATAATGAAGATATATTATGCTATAGACTGTTGAATTGCTAATTGTATTTGGGATGACTGTTGTTAGATGGTTTTGTTGGATAAGCTTTGGATTGATATTCTATGACGTGAATGTCTGGAGAAAATTTCATTTGTTGGTTAACTTTGGAAACATGAATAAACTGGATTTAGCATTGTTGTTTAGATAATATGTTAATACTTCTGTTGGTTTTTCTAATTGATTATTGGGAAGGGATAGTCTATTAACTATTAGTGTGTTGTGTTGTTGGTGGTTGAAAACTGGATAATGATTAATGTAATTGGATAGTGATAAATGTAGAAGTGTGGACATTAGAAATAACATGTTATAATGGATGATGGCAAGCGTCAAAGTGTTGAGTGTCATATTGTTGGAATTGGGTGTCTAATGTGTCATTTGTTTGGAAATGGTCCTGTTAAGTTCCACCTTGTAGTGTTATATTCTATTGGTTTTGTATTGGGATATTAATTGGTCTAAGGCATGTAAATAATTAGAATTAGGTGTGGAGATTAATTAGTAAGCTAACAAGTAGAGTTAACAATTTTAGTAATGACTAGATGTTTCTAAATTGTGAAGATACTAAAAAGAAGAAAAGTTAGCTTTAAGCGTTGAACGCTGTGAGAAACGAGGTAAGGGATATGCATGTGTCTTGGTCTTCGGACCCTACATCGCAAGATTAGGAGATGCATGTTTCACTGCTTACTGCTTTCCTAGCACGTCTCGTTGTTTACAGTTATTAACTGCACGTTCGTTGTTTACTACTTTTACAACATGCTTATAGTTAGTAATCGCACGTTTCGCTTCTTACTGTTTTCCTAGCATGTTTCGTTGTTTACAGTTTTAATCACACATTTCATTGTTTACTGCTTTTACAACATGCTTATAGTTAGTAAAACACGTTTCGTTGCTTACTGCTTTCCTAGGATGTTTCGTTGTCTACAGTTATTAACCGTACGTTTCGTTGTTTACTGCTTTTACAACATGCTTATTGTTAGTAATCGCATGTTTCGCTGCTTCCTGCTTTCCTAGCATGTTTCGTTGTTTACAGTTTTAATCGCACGTTTCGTTGTTTATTGCTTTTACAACATGCTTATAGTTAGTAATCGCACGTGTCGTTGCTTACTGCTTTCCTAGCATGTTTCATTGTTTACAGTTATCAACCGCACGTTTCGTTGTTTACTGTTTTTACATTATGCTTATAGTTATTAATATCACATTTCGTTGCTTACTGCTCTCCTAGCATGTTTCATTGTTTACAGTTTTAATACCACATCTCGTTGTTTACAGCTTTATTAGTATATAATTAAGCATGCTTCATTGTTTACAGTTTTGAAGAGTATGTTTCGTTGTTTACTACTTTTATAGCATGTTCTGTGAATCGCACGTTGATTGTTTATTTACGCTTTCATATGAACTGTTGTATGCATTCACGAGTACTACGCATCAGGATTCTAGAAAACAGATAATGAACAATAAATGAACGATTAATGAACAATAAATGAACGATTATTGAACCATAAATGAACGAATAATGAACAATAAAAGGTAAAGAAAAGAATTGATATATAAATGAATAATAAGTAAATTAAAGAAAAGAAAAAAAGCAACGATATGAGGCTAGGCCGTTTAAGCCTGTGTGGCACGGCCGCTAGCGAGCTTTCGGATTATGTCATTGCTATTCATATCTGTTGCAAGTTTCCTAGATTATGCTGGGACAGTCCCTGGATTATGTCGGGACATAAAGGCCAATGATTAGCAGACTTTCGAATTATGTCATCGATGCTATATCAGAAGCAAAAGAAGAAAATGCTGAATAAAACGTAAAAGACAAAAACAATGAATAAAACGTAAAAGATTGACGAAGACGATAATTAAAAATGTAAAAGATAAAAAAAAGTTAGAAAAAGAAGAGAATCCTAAACTATGTACGATTTTAAATATGCACAGCATGAGCATATAGTAGCATGATAGGTAATATCACTTACTGAGCATTTGGCTCATTGCTTATGACTTGCAGTGTAGGAAAAATGACGAACCGATTTAGGAGCAGCTGATGATGGATTTGCACGCACAAGACTTGTGGCTGGTCAGGCTAATGAAGGTAAAAAGAATAACGAGTTTGTAAAACGTAAAGGAACATTTTAATTAATTGTTTGTAAATGAAATATTTACGCTTCCGCTATGTTTAAATAAAAGATTTTATAACGCTTCTGCATTTTATTAATAAAATTTTCATAACAAGTTTAACAAAGGGTTAGTAGCAGTCCAGTTAGACGCACTTTGATATTTGTTTAAAAGAGTTTTAAATAAAGAGGGTTTTAGTGGTTAAATAAAAGTTTTAAATTTTAGCGTATTTTTAAAAGGTTATGAAAAACTAGGTTGTTACAGTCTAACCCAACATTTCTTTTATGTCCACTTCTGAGTCGTGACAATGTCTATGAAAAACTTGTCCTTAATGTCAAGATAGACTGGACTTTTAAATCACGTCCTTCCACCACATCCAATTCCTTCAACTTTTTTGCCAACACATTTCTTCCTTTCCTTAGGCTTCATGAGCTCAAATCTAGGTGGGAAGTGGTTGTCTTCTTTTCCTTGACACTTCTTTCCTTGTTACTTGTAACGACCTAATTTTTCTTATGTTCAAAATCTCATGAAATTTAAAACTTTTTCTTTGATAAAACCAACTGAAAACTTTTCGTTTTAAGACCATTTAAAGACGATAAATAAAATTCTTTTCTTAAAATATTTTATAAAACACAGTGGAAGTTCTTTCAATAAAATAAAACATTTAAGGAAACATTAATTAAATCTTTACAAAATATTTTACAAAACTCTTTACAAACAATTTCTTTCTTTAAATCATTTAGCCTAGTCAGCCACAATGTAACGACCCGAATTTCTATCCTTACCTTTATTTTTCTCTTAAAATGCATGTTTAATTAAAAACTTTTATTACACTTGAAATTTTATGATCAGAGTGCTCGTTTAAAATCCTTATCGCCACTACATTTTCTAAAAACTCGTTTAGGCCATGGAAGGCTAAAATCATTTAAATCTGTTTGAAAGATATAGCAGAAGCGAATAGAAGATCATTTATTTTAAAAACATTCATTAAACAGAAATATTAATCAAAACCTACATAAAGTTCAGGGTTAAAAGCATCACATATTCAAAATACGAGTTGGGGCCATAGTTAGCATTTTTACAAAAACGTGTTCACTAATTAACCCTTACAAAATATATTCTTCGCCTTTCCTTGAGCCATCAGTCTACTCCGATCGCGTCTCCTCTGGATACCCCACAGGCTCCACGGGGAAGGTCTCCTCCTCTACTCCTGGTCTTACCATCTCATTACCTACACCACAAGTAAGGTGTGAGCCAAAGGCCTAGTAAAGGAAATGAAGTTTATGCTTATGTTATGCCTCTCTTTAAATTCTTTATGGAATGAGGGCCACCCAAATCAACCATTTCATTACGTTTGTTCATTCATTCATTCATTCTTTACTTGTACATCAAGCTGGTGATTGGAGGGTTCATGAGGGATGGAATAGTTGACCATACCTAACCTTCTACTTGTGATTAGGTCCCCGTTCCCATCAATGTAGGGGGATTTGCCTAACCATAGGCTAGATACGCTACCCATCTGCCCCCCAACTCCCTTTTTCTTTTCATCGTTTTCTTTTTGTTCTTGTGCCAGGCTAAGCTACCAGACCACAGAAATTTTTTTTATCTTAACGTTTTTCCTCACTCAATGTATGTGAATACCATCCTAAGGTGGCACTCCCTATTGGTTTATATTAACATGATGTGTGATGACACAAATAGTGCGCATTCATAAGGTAAATAACAGCAATTCAAATGAATGACAGTTCGACAAGTAATTGGAAACGAAATCAGTAATGGCGGAAATGAAAAGATACATGAATAGGACAAAAGCATAAATATGGGCAGCTATAAAGAAAACGTATGGAAATGATCAGAACATGCTATTCAAAAGTAAGTGAGCAACAGGGTTATATAGTTCAGTTAATTAATACACTCAAGGCTTAACAAGAATTAGACAACTAATCATGCTTAGAGTTAAACGAGTAATGACAAGTAAACATGCTTGAAGATTCAATGAGTCAATTATGATGCTTGAAGTTAACGGATAATAACTAATCAGCATGTATTAGCATGTTTAAAGCCAAAACAAGTGACTTAACATGTCGGAATCTAATGAGTAATAATTGGAGCTAAAAATAATTAGTTAGCATGCTTGAGAATTTAACACGTAATATAGTTAGCTACCATGCTCAAAAAGTAGACAGGAATTAACTAATTGACATGCTCGAAGTTCAATGAAAAGTGGCTAATCAACATGCTTAGACAAGAAATCCTAGACAATTAACTAACGAACGTGCTCGGATAATTAGCATACTTAGACAAGGAATTAACGTGCTTAATATGACTAATTGGCATGGAGGTTAATACTCAACATGAAGATTTGTAATATAAAGGTTACCAACTAATTAACAGCTTATAATGAACAAAGCAATGGTCAGTCATGCCCTTAACATATACGAAATAGAAGTGATAGCAAACATGGGTGGCATATAAACGACACGTATTCAGAACACAACATGTGTTTTGCAGAATAACTAAACAACCAAAACAAGCTATATGTATTTCACAAAATAAAGTGAATGACAAACAAGGATATAACTAAGTGATCCTATAAACAAACAGAGTCATTTGTTCCTCTCCTTCTCATTCATTCATACTTCATTCATATATTCTCTTAGTAAATGAATTTCAAACATGAAATGGAATTAACAACAAGTTATATATATAAGCAATAGCTACAAAGTAATATATAGGAGTAACTTGCAAGGATAAAACAAAGTATCATCTAAGGGAAATTTATTGGTTCTTCTGCAACGACAGAATCAAACACACACACACATACACACACATATAATTTACTTGTGGATAGGGCCTCCTCTAGCCAAGACTAACCCATATCATTACCGTAGTTTTGAAGGAACTAACAGCTACTCCAATCCTCGTAGCTCACTCACACCCCAGACGAGAAGAAAGTGCTCAACAAAGAAGAAGAAGAAGAAGAACACAGGGGGAAGGAGCAGCTGGAGGTTAAAAAGGAGAGCTCACCTGGACATCATCATTCTCTTAGGGGGAGGAGGTCGGCTCCCTTAGTGGTCCAGACCTGCAGGGGACGACTTTCACGTGCGTATTAAATGGCAACGTGACAAGTTGTCTGATTTAAATCCCTAATTTAACGCAACTTGACGATCTTTCGAATGAGTACGGACGCATAGATCTCGTCCGCATTCGTCCGCAAGAGTAAATTTTGTAAGCAAAAATTGAGGTCTCGAATGAGAAATGGCGTCTCAATTCTCGTCCGTACCGTCCGCAACGACATGCAGACGCATTTTGGCGTCTGCATGTATCGTCCAAATCTGTCCAGAATTTGGACAGATTCAAATCAGACGATGCCTCTCCTCGTCCGCCATCGTCTGCCAGGGTCAGAATGTCCCAGGGATTTTAACAGATTTAATTCAAACGAGGCTATCCGCGTCCACATTATTCGGACCTTGTCTGCAACTCCACAGCACAGTGAAGTTAGGACGCTAAATCTCGTCCTGAGTCTTCCCAAGGTGCGAGGCGATGCTCCAAGCATTTGCGGACGAATTTCGTCCGCAGGCGTCTGAAAATGCCCAGGACGGCGTTTTTCTCACAATTCCCTCCCTAATGTTTTCCCCCATAATCTTCCCTATAAATACATGTCTTAATTAACCAAGTATTGATACGAAATGAATTATATAACTTTCCTCCAAGTTTGATTACATCACGAACACGGGAAAATGGGTTCCGGGGTATTACACACAAGATTTGCGCGTGTAAATTTTTAATCAACTATTTCTTATCCTGCTCTCACATGTACCTACATCACAAGACTCAAACTAATGAGTCTAACACTCAATAAGTGATATAAAAAATAAACTATACAAAGCACTTGTCATGCAGCCTTTGAAATCTGTTTTCATTTTTTGTTTTCCTTTCCTTTTTTACTCTTACTTTCTTATAGAACTGTGATGAACTGTGATAAACTGTTATGAACCATGATGAACCGTGATGATGGCAAATGAAATCAGGATGGTGACCCAATCAGATGTCGGGTGAACCCGGCCATCATGATAAACTTATACTGTTTACCCTTTTCTGTGAACATTTCATTAGCAAACAGAATCATGAAGGTGACCCAAACAGATGTTGGGTGAACCTAGCCATCATGATGAACTTATACCGTTTATCCTTTTTTGTGAATATTTCATTAGCAAACGGAATCATGATGGTGACCTAGACAGATGTTGGGTGAACCTAGCCATCATGATGAACTTATACCGTTTATGTGATATCCCGAATTTTTATATTGGAATTTAAAAATAATAAATTGAAAAATAATTGGAGAGATTCGAATTAGTCTAATAAATTATCGGGATATTATTCATGACGTTGCTAAGGACGTAATTAATATTGAAAATTGTTGGAATAATAAAGTGAGATGAATATATATAAAAGATTGAGTTTATTATTAAATGGAGATTACTTATTAAATTGATGATTATTATTTAAATTGAGGATTATTATTATACTGGGAATTAAGTTAAGTTAATTGAAGGGATTTAAGTTAATTGAAGAAATGAGGAAAGAAGAGAAGGGGGAGAGTGCGGGTGAGAGGCCGAGAGAAAGCGAGGGAGCTCGCGACTAGCGATCTTTGGGCGTCGGAGCTCGGGCGACGACGGGCGAACAGAGATGACGGCGATGAGCTGGGCTCCCTCGCGACGTGCTCAACGTCCGATTTCCGGTGTACTACAACGGTTAGGGCTCGGGAATGGAACTCCCATCGTTGCTGCGATTGTCGTCTCTGGTAAGTCATTCCGTTTTGATCAATGATTCTTCCCATGTAATCTATCTTGGACAAACTAGGGCTGAATGGCTGAGTCGATTGGAGATGGCAGTGACCGGCAGTGGAGACAAGGGCTTGGTTCGGTGGCGAAGTTGGTTCGGGACTGGTCCCGCTAGTTCCCAACTAAATTGGTTAAGGCAATTAATTAGTTGGCAGGTGTCTTTCACGTGGCAGCTCCACTGTTACTGGGTAAGTCTCTAGCGGTGTACGTTTCTTCTTTCTCCATCGGTGTACATCTCCTTCTCGGCTTCTATAAATCTGTATACTTGGTGAAGTATTTTGGACTAGTCTGTAATCGGTGAAGAATGCTCTCGGGTCTGTTTGTTTCAGTCTCAGGTGATTTCTTGCTTTCTTCATGGGATTTATGCAAGTGGTTGTTGGAAAAGAAATGGGTGTTGGTTGTTAAGTTGAATTCTGTCTTCACGGTTCTAAAAAGCTAAAAGTTTTGACGAGGTTTTGAGGGAATTGTGAGCCGAAGATGGTGTGAAGGTTGAGGATTGGCAGTGAAGAAAGAGTGGAGGTGGAAGGAAGATCAAGTGGCTCTAGAGGACTTCAAACAGGGAACTGCTCCTGTTTTTTTGGTAAGGGAGATGTTCTAGGTTGAATTTATCTTCTGTTTATTAAAATGGAAATTTGTTGTTGGTTCTGTTGTCTTTGTTTAAGGATGATATTCTTGTGATGGATGATTGTTGCCTGTAATGTTTAATTTATGGATCATTGTTGCCTGTAATGTTCAATTTTCGGTTCTGTACATAGTTTCTATTGTTCGATGACAAGCTACAAGTAGTTGGATTCAATGAATTAATTCAAGTTCTGTAATTCTTGGAATGTCAACAGATTAGGATTGGTTTTGATATTAAGGAATGAGTGTTGTGTTGTTTGGATTCTGAATGTTAATTCGAAGTGATGCATACCTGTTGAAATTGACTATTGTGGTCTAAAAGGGGGGAGTTGTGCTATATTCAAGGGTTGTTCTGTGTGCACTTTTAGTGTATGTAGGATGATTTTGTTTGGGTGATAACCTGTTGGACTTGATTTACATGCATGGATTTGTTGATTTAGTTTAGTGAATACTCCGTTATGGGTTAATGGTTAGGATATTGACATTGAAGGAAAAGAAATACATATGTTCTGGAAATGATAGTTGTTTTGTTGAAGTAAAGTCGCGGTGAACGTTGGATCAATATTTTGTTACTCGAATTAATAGTCTAAAATGTTTAGTTGATGGATATAAAAAGTTGTTAGGTTTGACTCTGTGTTTGGTATTAAATGGTTCTCTACTTTTCTATGAAAAATATGAGTTGTGTAAAGTTAACTTATCATGCCACATTGATGGAATGAGCAACATTATAAGGTTTGCTATTCCGTTGTCCATGTGCAGATTGTGAAAATATAAGGTTAATAATACGTGATTTTAATGGTTTAGGTATTAACGAGAAAAGAATAGAGTGTTAAACACGCCACGGACGCCAGGTAAGTGATACGCATGTACTTTGGTCTTCGGACCCTACATCGCAAGAAATAGGAGATGCATGTTTCAGTGTTTACAGTTTTAAATAGCATGTTTCGATGTTTACAGTTTTAAATGGCATGTTTCATTGTTTACAGTTTTTATAAGCCTAAATTGTATGTTGGTTGCGCTATTAAATTCCTCTAATAGAAAATATATGCATTCCCAAACATCACGCATCATAGTTTTCCAAAAGACACGAAAATGGTTTCTATGCATGGTTTTAAAAAGGAAACAAAGAAGAAACGAAACGCTTACAAAATGTTAAAAAGGAAACGATTGTGAAACGTAATGAAATGAACGTAAATGGGTGTGACGAGATGTGAGGTTGGGTTAGCCGCTCCTCCTCGTCAAGTTTAAACATCTCTAACACTTTCAAGATAAAGATAACATAAATGGGGTCGTCTGGAAATGTGAGCTTGAGTTAGCTACTCCTCCTCGTCAAGTTTAGACATTTCCAACGCCTTTCAAGATTAAGACAACAATAAACATAAACAGGGTCGCTTGGGAATGTGAGGTTGAGTTGGCTGCTCCTTCTCGTCAAGTTTAGACATTTCCAACGCCTTTCAAGATAAAGTAAAGATAAAGAAACGAGGTCGTTTGGGGATGTGAGGTTCGCCTCGTCAAGATTAGACATCTCCAACGCCTTTTAAGATAAAGTAAAGTAATGATCAAGTAAAGAAATGAACAGTAAAGTAAAGTCAAGATGAAGCAAAATTAAGATCAAGAAAATGGTAAAAGAAATTAAAGACAGAAAGACAAGAAACATAAGTAGTTAAAGAAAAGAGATGTAAAAGTTGCATGACATGTGCATCATACATTATATATCACTTACTGAGCCTTAGGCTCATTAGTTAAGTCTTGCGATGTAGGTATACGCACAGGTGAATAAGTCAAAGACAGTTGATGAAGGATTTGCACAGGCGGAACTTGTGGCTGGCTGGGCTAAAGAATTAAATGAGATTATTTGTAAAACAATTTGTAAATTATTTAATATTCTTTAATGCTTGTTTTAATTCCGCTGTTTTTCATAAAATGATTTTATTACTTCTGCTAAAATTGATAAATGATTTGAATAAAGAGTTTTAATGATCGAGTTTTATAAAAGGAAAATACTCTGATGTTTTTATAAAAAGAAAAGTTTTGAATTTTACACGATTTTCAAAGTAAATAAAACCGGGTCATTACAGTTTACCCTTTCTTTACTTTTATGTTTCTCCTTTTCTTTACATTTATTCATATTTCATTTCCATTATCATTTCCTTTTCAAAACCATACAAGAAAACCATTTTTGTATTCTTTTGAAAACCATGATGCAAGATGCTCGTATGTCGACCGACAACTACAGTCGACTAGTATGTCGACCGGTCTTACGTAGAATTGCTTCTTTCCAACGTCAACATTTCGTTTCTTCTCTTCTTATTTTCAAAACGCAGTGTCGCACTTGTTTTTCTTTATTTTTATTCTTTCTAATTTAATTTAATTTAATTCATTCTTTTTTTTATTTAATCTATTCTCAATTAACCCTTAACCAATATTCCCACTTAACCAAATTCTAATAATTTTAATTATTCAATTAATCCTATTAACCCAATTAATTTCTCAATTATTCTTACTAAATTCCATTATAGGAAATCAAGGTATTACATTCTATAATACAATCATCCTCAAAATCTCCAAAATTCATAAATATTATTATTCTTAGTCTCAACTAAATTCTAGGTATTACATTGATTCTTTTGGGGATCTTTTTGTCAAGCACATACTTGAGATTTTCCATATTTTTATGGAAGTTCTTTGTTTTATATATTTGTGTATGTTTGCTATAGAAGAACACATTCTTTTTTTTTTTTAATCGCCACTTAATGCTTCGCGTATACAGAAAGTAAGTGTAACGACCTGGTTTTAAAATATATGATGTAATACCCCGAACTTTTATATGGAATTTAATAAAAACAATTGAAGTGAGATTGGCGATTTTAGAATTAATTGGACAATTATCGGGGTATTACTAAGATCGTAATCGTCAATTATAATCATCAAGCGATACTTGGAATAATCAATAATTTGGATTAAGGTTAAAAATAATTTAATTAAATGAACGATTTAATTATGAAAGAAGACTTTAATTGGGTGAAATGTGATTTAAATCAATGAGTAATAATATAATGAATAATTGTAATGAAAGAATTAAAAGAAAAGTAATTAATTAATTAATTAATTAAAAAAAAGGAAGAAATTAGAATGGGAGATTTTGGTTGCTGAAGAACGAAAAGAGGGAGTAGAAAGGAGATGAGGAATCGAGAAGGGGGAGAGGCGATCGGAGCGAGCGAGCTGGTGACGGCGGAGGCTCGGGCTTGGACGGTGACCTCCTGGCGAGCGACGAGGATGGACGACGTCGCGGCTAGGGCTCAGATTGGACGAGTTCGCGGTCGAATCGGAGCTGCTCCTGCAGGCGATTTTTGGCGTTGATTCAGGATAAGTTCGCTGGGTTTCCTCCTTTGCTTGGTACTGTCGGAATGTTGGTTGGAAGCTCACTGCAGGGAGCTGAATCGCGGACTCGCGTTGGGCAGGGCTCGGCTGACGATCCAGCAGGGGATCGATGGATGCTTCGGGCCAGCCCACTGTTATGTCCGAATGAGGAGTCCAGGCCATGGTTGAGTCTGATTGAGATGGAGCTCGATCCAGATGGAAGGATTGAATGAACGATTGTTGCCGAAGATTATGGCAGAAATCATGGGACAGCTCGGATAATTGTTACAACATTCAAAATTTTGTATTTTGTATATAAATACAGTGAAGGAGGAGGCCGCCTCTGCGAGATAGATCAAGAGAACGTTTAGAGACAGAGTAGAAGAAGAAGAAGCAGGAGAGGGTAGAATTGTTGCCTCCGGTCTTCGTGGTGAGGACTTCTTTCTCCGTATTTTCGATTATGGATGTGTGTATTCTGTTCATGTCATTTTGATCATGGTTTGGATGATTTGTTGGAAATCAATAACCTGTGGATTCGGTTGCTTTTGTGTAGCAGTGTTGGACTCCCTTATGGAAATTGATCCGCTGTTTTATTTACTGAAGCATGTTTGACCTCCTATAACTGTTACTGCTTGGTTGATTTTAATTGTTCGGCGGGGGTTGGTTCTGTTGAGAATCTTATCATGTGGTTTATTACGTAGCTGGTCTTGAACTATCAAGGTATGAATTACTACTTCAGATTAATTGATAAGTTTAGACTGAGATAATATTAAAGGAAGAAGATAAAGGATTAAGTCTCTTGGGCTTGGATGAATATTCTGTTGCGTGGTAAGTATGTTTTGTTAAGGACTTTATATTCGATCGTGAATGTTGGGTATGTCAGTTAGATTAATTTATGCATATTGTATTACGATTAAAAATGTTTCTTGAATATTATGAGAACTTATGTTAAGTAAGGAGGGTTTGTTTTAATTGCTTGGATATAAAGTTGTTAACTATTAGCTTTGGTTTTGTGTTTCCAACCATTGATAATTGGAATTAAAACTATTAGATTGAGTTATAATTAATTAAGCAGTTTGTTTAGGAAACTTTAATAAGCGACATATAAGGAGTAACGATTGGGAAAGTAGATGAAATTAATTAGTTAATTAATTGACTAAACTAATGATTAAATGTTATCAATTATGAAGGTATTAAGAAGACGAAAAGTTAGCTTAAGCATTGAACGCAGTGAGGAACAAGGTAAGTGATATGCATGTGTTTTGGTCTTCGGACCCTACATCGCAAGTTTATGAAATGTATGTTTCGTTGTTTACCGCTTTCCTAGCATGCTTCGTTATTTACAGTTTTTACAGCATGTTTAATTGTTTACAGCTTTAAAAGCATGTTTCATTGTTTACAGTACTTAAATGCACGTTTCGTTGTTTACTGCTTTCATAGGACGTTTCGATGTTTATTTGTGCTTTCAGAAGTTTGTATGCATTCACAAACAACAAACGAAACGATACGAATAACATACGAATCCTAAGTCATAAAAAGTATTAAACGAACGAAGACAACAATAAAGAACAAACGCTAAACGAATCAAATAATAAACGAATAATAAGCTATAAATAAGTGAAAGAAAAAGAAAAAAGCAACAATATGACACGAAGTTGCAAAGGTCCTTGGATTTACTAGGACATAATGACCAATGATTAGCAGACTTTCGGATTATGCCATTGCTGCTATATCGGAGGTAAAAGACGAAAATGATGAATAAAGCCAAAAAGTAAAACGTAAAAGATGAAGATAATGAATAAAGCATAAGAAACGAAGACAATGAATAAAACTTAAAAGACATAAACGATGACGAAAATGTAAAAGATAAGAAAATAAGGAAAAGAAAAGAAACGATAATTTAAAAGATACGTAATACGAGCATATAGTAGCATGATAAGTAAATATCACTTACTGAGCTTTAGGCTCATAGGATAGTACTTGCGATGTAAGTACAAGTACGGAGAAACAAATGACGAACAGATTAAGGAGCAGCTGATGAAGGATTTGCACGAGCAAGACTTGCAGCTGGTTGGCAAATTAAAGTAAAGAGGAAAGAGCTGTCATTTTAAAGTAATATTTTATTAATTGTTATTATTTGTTTTAAACAAATCATTTATGCTTCCGCTAAGTTTCAAAGAAAAATTTATTTACGCTTCCGCATTTTTTATTAAATAAAGAATTTTATACAACAAATTTAACGAAAAGGTTTGGTAGCGTCCGACTTTAAGGTGCACTCTGGTAAAGATTTTCAAAATTTTAAATTTCACGTATTTTTTAAAAGGATTTAAAAAGTCGGGTCGTTACATATGAAATTTAAAACTTTTATAAAACAACTGAATTCTTATTAAAACCTTTCAATTAAAATCAAAGTTCTTTTCTTAAAAACCTGATCTTTATAACGTCTTACTTAAAACTCGTTACTTAAATCTTTATTAACAGCGGAAGACTTTATTCATAAAATCTATTTTTCCTAATTAATAGCGAAAGCATAAAACATTTTATAAAGACATTAAATAAATTATTACTTTACATTTATAAAACTCTTTTCTCTCTTACTTTCCTTAGTCTAACCAGCAACAAGTCCCGCCTATGCAAATCCTTCATCAACTGCTCCGTCACTTATTCATCATTTTCTTATGTGTGTACCTACACCACAAGTAAGACGTAAACCTAAAGGCCCAGTATAGAACTAGGGTTATTACTTATGTTTTATGCCTTTCTTTAGTTCTTTTTGGAATGGGTACCGCCTCAAACCAATCTTTTCTTTACGTTTCATTATTTCATTCATAACTCGTACATCGAGCGGGAGATTGGAAGAACCCATGTGTGATGGTATAGTTTGGTCGGCTTCTAAACTTCTGTGTGTAATTAGTTTCGTTCCTAACATGGTATGGTGTAGCCTAACTACCAAACTAGATCCAAACTACCCATCCGCCCCCCAACTCCCCATCATCTTTTTCTTTCATTCATTCTTTTCATTTATCATTTTACTCACATAATGCATATGAGTACCACCCAAAAGGTGGCACTTGCTACTTGTTTCTATTATCATGATGCATGTTGATACAGCATAAAAATAATGGAATTTAAATTGCGCATATAAATGAATAGCAGTAATTAAAAGCAAATAATAGAAATAGCATATGTCAATGAATAACAAGTAATTAGAACGAATAACAAAAAACAAATATAGCGACGAACTAAAATAGTGAATAACATGCTTGAATTTTAAAGTATTGAAATAAAAGAATGGCGAGGTGATCATGCTATTAATTGAGATTAAACACCATGTTACAGCGAGTTATTTGAACGAACTAACATGCTTAATGATTGTACAATGGCATAGACATGGAATTAATAATCAAACAGAAACATGTTTAGTAAATGGCTAATGAAAACATGTTTAGTAAATAACTACAGAAATATGCTTAGTAAATAGTTCATTAGTAAATAGCTCATGGAAACATGTTTAGTAATTAGCTACTGGAAACATGTTTAATAATTTGATACGACTAGAAACGTGCTTAATAAATTGATATAAGCTTGGATCAATTAAAAATAAGTGGACTAATGATATCATACATTCTGAAGTAAAGCATAATCATCGTTATAGAATGTTAACCTAGCTAACTACACATGCTCAAATTAACAGAGTAGATTAACAGAGTATTAACCTAGTTATCTACACATGCTCAGATTAAGGAAACCATAACTTCTAGTTAACACAGAGATATTTAAACAATAGTAATGGCAAGACAATATATATATATAACACTATCGAGTCTATCGTGACAACAAGTAAGGCAATAAAAATACATCCAATAGAACAGAATCATCATCAATGGAATAACTCATGCCTCATTCATGCTTAGCATAACACAATATGATCTTCAATTCATCATTCTATAATACTGGGTTTAACGTCAGAGACTATCATTCAAGCATCAAGCAGTAAGCATTTATTGTAATACCCCGACATTTTATATCATGATTTAATAAGAATAATTGAAAGGTAATTGGGGGGTATTTGGATTTGTTGGATAATTATCGGGGTATTACCAAGAACGTAATCGTAAAACTTTAATTTAAAGAATTTATAGAATTAAATGGAAATTAATATAATTAAAATAAATATTAACTTAATGAACTAAATTATAATGTTTGTGATTAATTATAATTGTTTTGAATTAAGAATTTATTGGATAAATAAAGTGGGAGATTTAATTATGGAGGGATTAAAATGGATTAGAATTTATAAGGGGATTAAAATATGAAAGAAGGAATTTAGAAGAGAGGAGGTGGTTCAACCGGTCCACTAAGTGAACCGGTTTGACGAGGCCAAATGAATGGCCTAAGGCCATTATGGTGTGAGGAACCAGAAAACAGAATGGCCTTCGGCCATTCTGCAAGAGAGAGAGCAAGAGACAGAGTGAGAGGAGAGAACGAGGGAGAAGGTGGTAGACGCGAGCGAGGGGTGGTAGTAAGCTCGGGTCCAACGAGCAAGCAGGTGCCGCGTCGTGGGTCGCAACTGCGGGTTTGGAGTTCAGGCTTCGCGGTCGATTCAATACGAGGCTCGAGTCGCTAGATTTGGCGTCAGGTCATGATGAATGGCGACACCCTGTCGTTTACCGATGATGCTCGACGATGGAATGGTTACGGTGGTGGATTGGCAATGGCAACGGTGATGACTGGCGTCTCCGGGGCTGCGATTCTGGCCTCGTGTCGTTGGGGCTAGATGGTGGTTCTATTGGACCAACCAAAGGCCATGGTCCAGCCTGTTGGTTCTCCAAGGACGAACCGATCCTTGTTGTTCCATCTCTAGGTGAAATCGACAGCGTGTCGTGCGTTGGGGGGACACTCCATAAAGCTGGACAGGTTGGAGACGTTTGGGCAGCGGTTGTCGAGCATGCTCTCTGCCTTCTGGGAATTGGCAGAGAGTTTCCCCTCTCTGGTGTTGATATATAGAGAAGAGACAGAGGGAGATGGGAGGCAGTGAAGGGGAGTCGAGAGCTGAGCTGCTATCGGGTGAGCTGGTGATGGAGGAGGAAAACCATGGCCTTCTGAGGAGGGGATGGAGCTACTTCTGGCTCAGGTCTTCTGTGAGATATAATCCCCATCCTGTATTATGTATTTAAATGTTGGCTATGATTAAATTGAGGAGATAAAAGATATTGTGGACAACCATGAAGCACTGTTGGGAATTGTTTCTCTGCTTTCAAATTTATGCCTCCTGTTGGAATTGTTTGAGTGATTAACTATAGAGAATTTGATTTTTTCTTGGTTATCTATTCTGGAAATGTATCCTGTAGTTGGGTATTATTATTAGATATTGAGAAATTATAGGTTAGGACAATGGAAGATGATTCTTTGTTATTTACTGTTGTTAGCGTTGTGGTTCTCTATTGATGGATAAATGCTTTTTTGTTGCTTCCATTCTAAATTGGATGAAAAGATAAATAGATATGTCATGTTGGTTGTTAAATTATGCATGTATGTTGGATTAATTCATGCACAGTGAGATTGAAGTTAAATGTTCTACACATTGGATCATGCTCTACACATTTAGATGACGGACGGTTTTGGATTCAGTTCACTAATCGGATAAATGTATGCTGGAAATTAGATTAGGTTATTGAACGTTTGCTTGATGATAAATGTAGTTTTGTGACGCGATTCAGATTTTGTTATCGGAATATGTTAGGTTTCGTTGTAGATGTTAAACGAGTTCCTAGAATTACTGGGGATTAAGAATAGGAAAGAGACGTTGTGTTTATAAGTTGATTAATTGATTAGACCAATGATAAACGCTACTAAATTATGAAGGTACAAAGAAGAGAAGAAGAATAACGACGAAATGCTAATGCACATTAAAGCCACAAGGTAAGGAAATAGGGGTGTCTTGGCAAGTGGAGGCCCTACACTGCAAGTAAAGTGCGTGAGTAAAACGTTAGTGTTCTGTAGCTTATTGTGGTTATGTGATATTGGGATATTCCCTTAATGGTTCTGTGATTTAAATGTCTTATTAGTGATGCTCTGTAGTGTTTCTTTGGTTGTTGGTTTTTGGCCGTTTGCTATTTCCTTGGATGAATTATTTTTGTTATCTCCTTGTTGTTCATTATTTCTCTTGCTAGTAGAATAGATTTCTTTACTGTCAATTGTGTCCTTACTTCAAATGTTTCACTTAAATTGCCTTGGATGAATGTTTAAGGTTGGAGTGTGATAAGTGTACTATGATGAGTATGTAAATGATAAGGAGTAGGAATGAGCAAAGAATGAGCTTAGAATGTTAGTTTTTCCTTGGATGTTCTGTTCTTTGTTATTTTCCTGATGTCTAGCTTGGACTCTATGCGTTAACTAAATTGTTATTTCCTTCGTTCCATATTTAGTGTCTAGTGCTATTCCGATTATGTTAATAAGCATTTTTAATTAACTAAGTAGACCTGAGCACATTTAATTAACTAGTTTTTAAATAATTGAGTCGAGCATGTTAACCAACTAATCAGTTGCGCATGTAAAACAACTAAATCGATTAACTAGCATGTTTGAATTAACTAACTAGCATAATCAATTAGCATGTTTACTTGCTTAAGCATGTTTAATTAGCTGGACTTATAAGCATGATTTATTAGAACATGTTTAATTAATTAAACTTGAGCATATAATTAATTAGAACGATATTAGTATGTTAATTAAGTTAGTCATGCCATGCTTACTTGTTAACTAGACTACCATGCTTAATTATTAACTAGGCTAAGTTGTTCTGTGAATTGATAATACCATGCATATGTTAAATTCCTTGAGCACGTTTAATTAGCATGTTTAACCCAATTAGCACCATGTTAATGTCAAACATGTTAATTATAATTAGTAAGCATGTTAATCAGCTATGATTAATTAGTGAGTATGTTAAATTACTAACTAATTAGAATGAATCCGAGCATGTAAACTAACTAGAATGTTAATCGTATCTCCCTTGAGCATGTAACTTGGTTAGAATAATTAACTAGACCCGAGCATGTAATTAACTAGGATAATGATTTATAATTATACTCGTATGTTCAATCTTTGTATGTGTAACCAACTTGTTGAGCATGCTTAATTAATAATAAAATAAAACCATGATTAATCAACTAGAATGAAAAATTACCAATTTACAAACATGTTTCCGTTATTCATTGTCTAAAGCATGTTTCCATGTTTAGTCTAGCTTAGTTCAACGAGCATGTTTAGTTAATCATAATTCATCGCACGCTTCTTTACCGCTCATTTACTTTCAATTTCTGTTATTTATTATATTCGCCATTTCAATTACAGTTACTTTCATTTCAATGCACACTGCAATTATTGTTAATGTACGTTATAACGCATCATGCATCATGCATCATGTTAGGTTGAGAATGTATGGTCATGCATCATGTAATAGAAAGTAATAGGGAGTGCCACCTTGAGGTGGTACTCACACATGCATTGAGTGAGGAAAATGTAAGGAAATGATAAAGATCTTTGTAGTCCGGTAGCTTAGCCCGGCACAGAAACAAAAGAAAAGAAAAGAAAAAGGGAGTTGGGGGGCGGATGGGTAGCGGATCTATCCTGCGGCTAGGCGAAGCCCCCTACCTTGACGGGAACGGGAACCTAGTTGCAAGTAAAGGGTTAACTCGCTTGTTTTGTTTTACTGCATTTTAAATGAGCTCTGGTACGTTTTGCTAAGTAAAACGATTTTGTAAAAGTCAAAATGATAATATAGCCTGCCTGCCAGCACAAGCCTCGGCGTGGACGATCCTTCATCTATTGTAAGTATACTTCCTAATACTTTACTAATGTATGACTCCTTATTCAATTTCGATAGATGATAAGTATTTCGTTGTATTTGGGAGCGTAGATTCGCGAGTGTACTCGATAGCGTTGGATGTTATATTTTTGGATTTTAGATTCTGGATTTTTGGAGTTTGGATGAGATAAATGAATATTTTGGAACTGTTTGGGATTTTTATACAGGATTTTAGCTTTGGGGGAGTATAAAAACAGAGAAGACTCTACCCAATTTTTTGGGAAAATAAGTGAAAAAAAAATCTCAAGCGAAAATAGATCAACTATATACCTAACCAAAATCGCCTAAGTAACAACGAAGTAGACCAACTAGATAGATAAACGAAGTCACCTAGATTAGTTGAGGGAGGAAGAAAGGAAGAACATTAAGGACTAAACCGAAGCAAGAGGACGAAACCAAAGGACTGGAATGGGTAGTAAAGGGCAGTTGGCTAGGTTAGATTTCCTACAAGGACGAGAGGTTCAATGTTTAGTCTAGTTGTATAACCAACTTGGATTTGACAGTGGTTTCCAACGTGAGATACTCCATGGATTATGTGTTGGACTTAGCATGGGTTAAGTGTTGGACTTGAGAAGTCAATGGATGTTGGAACTTATGTCGGACTTGGATTAGGATCTCCATCTCAGTTCGAACTCAACTAAGGTAACCAAGGATGTGATTGCGCAATCGTACGGCAAGAGCGGATTCAATTGGTTAAGCTTCTCTAGGAACGAGTACGTAAACAAAGACGGGAGCAGAAACTAGAACAGCAACGGGAACAGAAACAGAAACGAAAACGGAGACGGAAATGGAAACGACAATAGAAACAAAAACAGACACGGAAACGGGAACGGAAAGAAAGTTTCCAGAAATAAATTCTGGAGATGGATACGGGATACAGGAACGAAAACAGGAACGAAAACGGAAACAGAAACATGAACAAAAACAGGAACGGGAATGGAGACAGAACGGGAACAAATACGGGAATGAACACTCAACCCGATCAAAAAAGAGTACAGATACAAATGGAGAAGTAAGACGGAACGCGTCCAACTCAGCCATGGAGCGGAGCAGTTCATAACTCGGGAAAGCTTGGATTGACGGATTTGATGGTGGAGAGTATGTTCGAGTATGCCAAAGTCAAGTATGCCAAAGTCATAGGTGAGAGAAAAAAAATATAAGCGCTAGGTCCTAAGTCATGGAGTGAGAAGGATCTGAGGGGTAGAATCGTATAAGGAAGGTGAGTTCGACATCAAGTTGGGAGTCGTGGAGGCTCTTTCTCGGTGTTGAATTTATGTAGAAGAGGTGGAAAAATTTGATGTGGAACATCAAATTTAGGAGATAAATGTTGTTGATTCAGGAGTTGAGCGGCAACAGTGGAGTATTTATCGGATTAAAGTGATGTTTGGATATAAGGAGTTGCCATTCGGCTCTTGATGTTGAAGAATGACTATGATTAAGGCATTTCTTTCCTTCGAATGAATGTAATCATAGTGGCACAGCGAAAGTGTGGTGAGTGAATTTGAGAGTTCGATCAACTTTTGGATACTAAGAGACGCGTTTGGACGAAGTCAAGCGGGTCATAATATGTAAGAAGGGAATAGATAGTCTAGATAAAACGGAAGTATTAGGACCACTAGAGGGAGCTACGTCATCAAATGCAGTAGCAAAGAAGAGATTGATGCATAGTTAGCGTTTGAGAGAGTACTACGCTAGGCAAATTTCGAGGACGAAATTTATAGAAAGAGGGACAAATGTAATATTCTGACTTTTTATATCAGGATTTAATAAGAATAACTGAAAGGTAATTGGGGGCATTTGGATTTGTTGGATAATTATCGGGGTATTACCAAGAACGTAATTGTAAGACTTTAATTTAAGGAATTTATAGGATTAAATGAAAATTAATATAATTAAAATAAATATTAACTTAATGAACTAAATTATAATGTTTGGGATTAATTATAATTGTTTTGAATTAAGGATTTATAGAATAAATAAAGTGGGAGATTTAATTATGGAGGGATTAAAATGGATTAGAATTTATAAGGAGATTAAAATATGGAAGAAGGAATTTAGAAGAGAGGAGGTGGGTGAACTGGTCCACTAAGTGAACCTATTTGATGAGGCCAAATAATGAACTCAGGCCATTCTGGCGTGAAGAACCAAAAAACAAAATGGCCTTTGGCCATTCTGCGCGAGAGAGAGCGGGAGATGGAGTGAGAGGAGAGAATAAGGGATAAGGTGAAAGACGCGAGTGAGGGGCGGCGGTGAGCTCGGGTCCAACGAGCGAGCAGGTGGTGACGTCACGGTTCGCGACTGCTAGTTTGGAGTTCAGGCTTCGCGAGTCGATTCAGTGTGAGGCTCGGGTCGCTGGATTTGGCGTCGGGTAGTGATGAATGGCGACGCCCTGTCATTTCCCAATGATGCTCGACGATGGAATGGCGACGGTGGTGGATTGGCGATGGCGACGCTGATGACTGGCGTCTGCAAGCCTGCAATTCTGGCCTCATGTCATTGGGGCTAAATGGTGGTTCATGCTGAACCAGCCGAAGGGCATGGTCCAACTTGTTGGTTCTCCAAGGCTGAACCGGTCTTTGTTGTTCCTTCTCCAGGTGAAATCGACAATGTGTCGTGCGTTGGGGGGACACTTCATAAAGCTAGACAGGTTGGAGACGTTTGGGAAGCGACTGTCAGGCGTGCTCTCTGCCTTCTGGGAATTGGCAGAGAGTGTCCCCTCTTTAGTCTTGATATACAGAGAAGAGACGAGGGAGATGGGAGGCAGTGAAGCGGAGTCGAGAGCTGAGCTGTTCTCGTGTGAGCTGGTGATGGAGGAGGAAAACCGTGGCCTTCTGAGGAGGGGATGGAGCTACTTCTGGCTCAGGTCTTGTGTGAGGTATAATTCCCCTCCTATATTATGTATTTAAATGTTGTCTATGATTAAATTGAGGAGATAAAAGATATTGTGGACAACCATGAAGCATTGTTGGGTATTGTTTCTCTGCTTTCGGATTTATGCCTTCTGTTGGAATTGTTTGAGTGATTAACTATCGAGAATTTTATTTTTACTTGGTTATCTGTTCTGGAAATGTATCCTACAGTTGGGTATTATTATTGGATATTGAGAAATTATAGGTTAAGACAATGGAAGTTGATTCTCTGTTATTTACTATTGTTGGCTGTTGTTGGCGTTGTGGTTCTCTGTTGATGGATAAATGCTCTTTTTGTTGCTACCATTCTAATTGGATGAAAAGATAAATAGATATGTCATGTTGATTGTTAAATCATGCATATATGTTGGATTAATTCATGCACGGTGAGATTGAAGTTAAATGTTCTACACATTAGATCATGCTCTACACATTCAGATGACGGCTGTTTTTGGATTCAGTTCACTAATCGGATAAATGTATGTTGGAAATTAGATTAAGTTATTGAACATTTTCTTGATGATAAATGTAGTTTTGTTACTCTATTCAGATTTTGTTATCGGAATATGTTAGGTTTCGTTGTAGATGTTAAACGAGTTCCTAGAATTAATAGGGATTAAGAATAGGAAAGAGACGTTGTGTTTATAAGTTGATTAATCGATTAGACCAATGATAAACGTTACTAAATTATGAAGGTACAAAGAAGAGAAGAAGAATAATGATGAAATGCTAATACGCAGTAAAGCCTCGAGGTAAGGAAATAGGGGATTCTTGGCCAGTGAAGGCCTTACACTGCAAGTAGAGTGCGTGAGTTTTACGTTAGTGTTCTGTAGCATATTGTGGTTCTGTGATATTGTGATATTTCCTTGATAGTTCTGTGATTTAAAAGCTTTATTTGTGATGCTCTGTAGTGTTTCTTTGGTTATTGGTTTCTGGTCGTTTGCTATTTCATTGGATGAATTATTGTTGTTATCTCCTTGCTGTTCATTATTTCTCTTACTAGTAGAATAGATTTCTTTACTGTCAATTGTGTTCCTTACTTCAAATGCTTCACTTAAATTGCCTTGAATGAATGTTTAAGGTTGGAGTGTGATAAGTGTAGTATGATGAGTTTGTAAATGATAAGGAATAGGAATGAGCAAAGAATGAGCTTAAAATGTTGGTTTTTCCTTGGATGTTCTGTTCTTTGTTATTTTCCTAATGTCTAGCTTGGATTCTATATGTTAACTAAACTGTTATTTCCTTCGTTCCATATTTGTTATCTAGTGTTATTTCAAATATGTTAATAAGCATATCTAATTAACTAAGTAGACATGAGGACGTTTAATTAACTAGTCTTTAAATAACTGAGTCAAGCATGTTAACCAGCTAATCAGTTGTGCATGTAAAACGACTAAATCGATTAACTAGCATGTTTGAATTAACTAACTAGCATAATTAATTACATGTTTACTTGCTCAAGCATATTTAATTAGCTGGACTTATAAGCATGATTTATTAGAACATATTTAATTAATTAAACTTGAGCATGTAATTAATTAGAACGATATTAGTATGTTAATTAACTTAGTCATGTCATGCTTACTTATTAACTAGACTACCATGCTTAATTATTAACTAGGTTAAGTTGTTATGTGAATTTATAATACCATGTATATGTTAAATTCTTTGGGCACGTTTAATTAGCATGTTTAACCCAATTAGCAGCATGTTAATGTCGAGCATGTTTATTATAATTAGTAATCATGTTAATTAACTATGATTAATTAGTGAGTATGTTAAATTATTAATTAATTAGAATGAATTCGAGCATGTAAATTAACTAGAATAACTAACTAGAATGTTAATCGTATCGCCATTGAGCATGTAAGTTGGTTAGAGTAATTAACTAGACCCGAGCATGTAATTAACTAGAATAATGATTTATAATTATACTCGTATGTTCAATCTTTGTATGTGTAACCAAATTGTCTGAGCATGCTTAATTAATAATTAGAATAAAACCATGATTAATCAACTAGAATAAGAAATTACCAATTTAAAAACATATTTCCGTTATTCGTTGTCTAAAGCATGTTTCCATGTTTAGTCTAACTTAGTTTAATGAGCATATTTAATTAATCGTAATTCATCGCACACTTCTTTACCTCTCATTTACTTTCAATTTCTTTTATTTATTATATTTTTCATTTCAATTACAGTTACTTTCATTTCAATGTGCACTGCAATTATTGTTAATGTACGTTATAACGCATCATGCATCATGTTAGGTTGAGAATGTATGGTCATGCATCATGTAATAGGGAGTGCCACCTTGGGGTGGTACTCACATGCGTTGAGTGAAGAAAATGTAAGGAAAAAATGAAGATCTCGATGATTTGGTAGCTTAGCCCGGCACAGAAAAGAAAAGAAAAAGAGAGTTGGGAGGCGGATGGGTAGCGGATCTAGTCTGCAGCTAGGCAAAGCCCCCTACCTTGACGAGATCGGAAACCTAGTTGCAAGTAAAAGGTTAAGTTCGATAAACTATTTCATCCTCTATGAACCCTCAAATCTCCAGCTCGAAGTACGAGTAAAGAACGAATGAAAGAACAAACGTAATGGAAAGATTAGTTTGGGTGGCCCCGTTCCAAAAGAACTAAAAAGAGTCATAAGCATGATTGCATTAAACCATTTTCCTTACTAAGCCTTTGGGCTTACAGTTTACTTATGGCGTAGGTACTTGCGAAAACGATAAATAGATAATAAAGCAGAGTTGAAGAATTTGCACATACGAGATTTGGGGCTTGCTAGGCTAAAAGAGTAAAAGAGAAAATGATTGTAATTAAATGGTATTTAATTGTTTAGTTTCTTTCATTAAGTTTCTTTACTAAATTATTCACGCTTCCGCCATGTTTTGATAAACCCGCTATGTTTTCAAAAAAGATTTTATAACGCTTTTGAAATGATTTTATAACGGTTTTTGTAGCGAGTAGAACGAAAAGGGTTTTAACAGTTCGGTTTGGCACTCTAATAACGTTTTAAAAAGGAGTCTTTTAAAAGTTTTAAATTTCTCCCGTTTTCAAGGAATTACGAAAAAACCGGGTTGTTACATTTATCATCTTCTCTATTAAAGTAAAGCATCAAATTGTAGTAATTGCAGTAAAAGAAATTACAAGAATTATCAACAAAGAAATTAACACAACACACGCACACTACTTGTGGGTAGAGCTTTCACAAGCCAAAACTCTACCCAATCCTTAGCTCAAATCTTTATCGCGTTTGGCACCTAATCTTTATTCTTCTTTCATTTTGATACATTCACAATTAATAATCGCTCATTAATACTTAGTTCGACCACCCCCAAATCACAGACTTACAAATCTAAAACGTATATGTACATTATAATTCTTTTCAACATTAACCATACCATTATTCTTCATCTATTCCTTAATAATCCAAAGTTTCCATCAACTTATTTTCATTAATACCATAACAGATTAAAGGGTAACTTTAAAATAATCCTACAACATGGTTAACTTTCTCTCCAATAACTATCCAACGCAACGACAAAAACCAAAACCATATAGCAGTACGCAACACCCATCATTCTTCTCCTAGCGTATATTTCTTCACATATTATCCACATGGCAAATAACACAGTCCATATCTCCCCATGTTTCTTAACTGGCTAACTGAACTACATAGCACAAACTATTAACCAAAGCCAGTGCAAAACACAAATTCCAACTAGCATTTATCATTTAGTAATCGAGATATAAAAACCTAAATCTAAGCACAGATACCTCACAAAACCAGGAAGTAATAATTCACAAAGACAGAACAATACTTTCCTTCAACACTATCCATAAAAATCCATAACTAAAACAGAGAGCATTCAATTTAACATGGCACAAAATATTCATCCAATAACAAGAAACAGAGCTTATCCCCTTCATAAATTCATAAATCTCATAAAAACTTTGCATTACCTAAAAAGGCCAAGAGAAAACTGTAACGACCTGATTTTTATTATCTTTAAAAAAATGCGTAAAATTTAAAATTTTTCTTTTGTAAAATCAAAGTAAAACTTTTCTTTTAAAAAAAATTCATTACTTAAAGTCATTTTCAATAATAATCATTTAAAATATTTTTAGCAGCAAAATAATTTTCATTTATAGAAATCATCCTTCTTAATATATACATAGCAAAACCATTAAATAAAAGAGATATTTAATAAAACAGTTATTTTAACTCAACTATTTATTTGCAAAATCATGTACTCATTAGCCCAGTCAGCCATAAGATCTACCCGTGCAAATTCCTCATCAACTGCTCCTTATATTGTTCATCTATTTTCAAGCATACACCTACATCAACAAGACTTAACTAATGAGCCTAATGCTCAATAAGTGATATAAAATAAAATAAACATGTCATGCATTTTTGAAATCATTTTTCGTTTTCCATTTCCATTTCTTTTCCTTTTCTTTCCGTTTTTGTTTCACATTTCATTTCCTTTTCTTTTTCAGTCTTCTTAATCTTAACTTTACTTTATCTTTCTATTTCATGCTTTATTATTATTTAATTTCACTTTATGAAAGGGAACCTATTCGTTCTATATACCAAGGGAATGGATACATCATATAGCCATGTAGCTATCTGTCACCCCCTACATGGAGATACATCATATGGCATCACTACCATGATCGTCACCATTCTCTTTTTCCCTTTCCATTTCACTTTTAATTTCATTTTTTGGAAAGGAACATATCTGTTCCGTATACCAAGGGAATGGATACATCATATAGTCATATAGCTATCCGTCACCCCTACATGGGGATACATCATATGGCCTCGCTACCATGACCATCACCATTCTCTTTTTGTTAAAGACGTTGGGATTTCCGTACAAGAGAAATGATGAACACTAGAGTCCACATGGTTAACCGTCACCCCGATGAGGGGATACATCATATAGTTTCCCCACCGATGGACAGTCACCAAATCTCCCGAACTCCCACACGCCTATTTACTTTTATTCACTAAAACAATAGATACTCCTACTGCCAAGTGATAGTTGTTCGCTCGAGTGATCAGCTCTTGAGAACGTCGTTCACTTAGTATATATGAACATCCATTCTATCACTTTTCGTTTCCTTTTCAAAACCATATGCATTTTCGTTTTCTGTTTATGTTTTCCTTTATCTTTCAATTTTCGATTTTCATTCTCTTTTCATTTTACAGATTCGTTTCCGTTTCCTTTTTCTCATTTTATTTCCTTACAATTCAGGACCATTTTGTTTATTCTTCGTTTCCTTTTCAAAACTATGCATGGAAACCATTTTCGTATCTTTTGAAAACAATGATGCATGAAGCTCGTGAATGCATACATTTCTATCATATCATTCCAATAATCACTAATCATGTTCACCTATGAAACATATCATTAAAAGAACCTAAATCTAATAAACATCTACCAAACAATAGCATAATATACGAATCATGATCAATTTGTAGTAAAGTAGTAAACAATCTAAATATTCTATGAAAGCAGTAAACACGCAACATACAACCTTAATTCTTGCGATGTAGGGTCCGAAGACCAAAGCACAGTAAGTATCAACTTACCTGGAGTCCTTAGCGTGTTTTAGCTCCTTATTCTTTTCCCCGTTCGTTATTACCTTCAAAATAGTTATCATTTATCTATTAATATATTTATCAAATATAATTTCATTTTTGATACCGTTATTCCGTTTATCCATTTAATAATTTATTTCACATTTCTCGTCCACTATTCTAATTGACCAATTAACCAATAAAGTCGTAATAATTATTCCAAATGGTGGACAAAACTAACAGAGCATATTTCCAATTCCAATTGACAGTGATTCCTAACTTTTCCACGTGCTCACCAATCGAACAATTTATCAAACAATATAACTTCACAACTTAACAAAGACTTTACAACCTTAATCCCCCAAATAACATAACACCCATAAGCATCACCCGCTTAACCAAACAGAACATCACACCACCGAGGATAGCAAACCAGAGCAGAAATTAGCACAGTAACATCTCAAAGCAGAAGTCTGGAGATCGATTTAACAGAAACCCAGCAGACAGAAAACTTAAGCACAGTTGAATTTAAGCAGAGGCATTTCATTGGCATTATTCATCCAAAAACAATCAACTAAATGATACCCAAATCAGAACCAAAAAGCATATTATAGCTCAGACCAACAATGTACTAAACTTCAAACGTATTATCGGCAAAAATCGATGCAGAACAACAACCCAAAAATTTATCATCCAACTCAAGAACACCAGTACAGAATCAAACAGAAATCACAGCTAGTGTTCGGCATTTCCTCACCGAAATCAGAGTGATGGCGGAGAAAAATCCCTCAGGCGAAGCTCTCCAGCCACGGCTCCACCGTTTCCCACAATCGATAGCCGTTCGTTTGTTCGTTCGCCTACCGTTGGCTCTTGCTCGTACAGAGTCGCTCGCCGCTCACCTCCGCGCGGAGCTCGTTGGAACATTCCCACGGGATTCGTCACTTTGAGCCCTAGCCCCGCGTTTCGTCCTCCTCGTGTCGACACTTGCGTTGACACCCTGAGGCCAAGCCTCACCGGACAGCTCCCCGTTCGTCGTTCTCCTCCTTCGCGAAACCTCTCGACCAAATGGGAATGAGGGGAAGAAAGCCCTTTTGCTTCTTTCTGGAATTTCCCCTGCGAGCCTTCTCCCCTTTTCTCACTTTAAATCATTTTCTTCACGTATCACTTTTATTTAATCCATTTTCTCTATCTTATAAATAATCCCTTTTATTCAATTAACTTCTCTTTATTTTAATCATTCCCTCCTTTTTTTTATTTCACTTGCCGCCACTTTCTCTACTTTTCCCCCTCATTTCTTCTATTATTTATAATATTTGCTTCTTCTTTTAATTCCAATTTTATTCTCACTTACATAATTAACATAAATATATATATATATATATATATATATATATATATATATATATATTTAGAATGTCTCACTTCTAACTCTAATTTATTCCAAACATCGCTTGATAATGATTACTGATCCAATTTAAATTCCTCAATTCTATTTCCTAAATTAAATTTCATCAAATAGATCTTCAATAATTATCAAAATAATTCAATTACATTTTATTAATTTTCTAATTACTCTTATTTAATTTCGTTAAGAGAAATCGGAGTATTACAAAAACTCTCCTCCTCGCAGAAGTTCTCGGATCAATCTCTCTAGAGAGCTCTTAGCTCTACCTCCATCTCTCTCCCAATTCGGCTCACCCGAGAGCCCTTCCTTCTGTCAGCCTACATTTCTCTCCTATTCTTCTGCATTTCAACGTCTTCCAGAGAACACCCTTATCCTGTCACGGCCATACCCTACCTTCACCATTCCTCCACACACTCCACGCTGTCGTTTCTACAGAGCAAGACAGATCAGATCGGACCAAACCGCAAGCCTCCAGTCGAACCGCCATCCCCTGCCCTTCGCCACTTCATCTATGCCCTAGTTGTTTCAGTCACCGACGATGCTAATTCTCCTCATGGTCGCCATTCCATCAACACCAACCACCTGAAATCGCACCTCGACCCGACGCCAAACCGACGACCCAAGCTCCGCACTGAACCATTTCGCGAAGCCCGACACCCGAGCCCTAGTCGTGACCCACGACGCCAATCCTCCTCACCCGTCGGATAGCGTCGACCACCGAGAAGGAGCCCCCGAGCCTGAGCTCCCTCACGTCTCCCTCGTCTGTCGTTCTCCCTCTCCTTCTCATCTCTCTGTCTCGGTCTCTCTTCGCGACGGCCAAACAAAACTCTCCCCTTTTCTACCATTCGAACCCACGTCCAAACTACCAATTAACAAGAACCGGTTCTCCTATTGAACCGGTTCTCATCCCTCAATTCTCCTAATTTTCGTATTTTATATTTTAATTCTCTTTTAATTCTAATCCCATTTATTTTATATTCAAATAATAATTTCATATATTAATCCTAATAAATCATAATAATCATCCAATAATTTCATTAAATTATAATCTTACGAATACATTCTTAGTAATACCCCAAAAATTATCCAATTAATCCTTATTAAATTCCGACATAAAAAATTAGGGTATTACATGAAGATTGTGAACTTTGAAAGTTTCTCACTCTCACCCAAAGACAAAGGCAAACCAAGGTGAGATGTTACGGAAGAAGAGAAAAATGAGTGAGGTGAAGGAAAAAAAACAGAAGATTTTTAAAAAAGGAAAATTAACAAAACAATCACTGTACTATGAGATTAATGACAAGTCAACCACTAAACAATTTTTGCTAACAACTTTAAACACTTAACTATGAAAAATGAACAGAGCAAATATCATCGTTAACTTGAGGGAAATGACTCCACCATATCATTTCAGAGAAATCGCAGTGAAAAAAAGTTAATCCCCATGGAAAAAACTGTAAAAACTTGTGATTTCAAAGACTTTCAGCAAAAAAGAGCTAATACCCATTGAGAATGGATTTGAGAAAATACTGTATAAGTTGTTTTTTTTTTGGTTTAGTTTTATAATTTAGAAGATTTTGTAAAAGAATACATAATGTTTTAGATATCAGATGATTCAGAATTGTTTTACTATCTATGGGAGAATCACAGGTTGTCTGTGTTTTTCTACAAAGAAAACAATAGATTTGTTCCTTATATGCAGAGGAAATATGACTTTCCTCTACGAAAAGACAGATTTCCTCTGTACAACATGTAACATCCCGTAACTTTTTACCGTATAAAAATTTTCTTTCCTTCAAAACACTTGTGAGAGAAAACTAGAGTAACAAACTGTGGAAGTCTTAACCATATAAAATATTACAAACCAGTAGTTTAAAAGTCATTTGAACAAACATTGCTAAAACGTTAACTTAAAACAATTTAAAGTCAATAGCACTTGAAAGTAGTTCAAAAATTCTTAAACACTTAATTATGCTTATTCTATTTCCGTGAGCTATAACCCTTGTCGCCAACAGCACAAACTCCTAACCCGGTAATACTCTATCAGCTACATCCTTTATAAGTTTATCCAATCATTATCTTCTTACCTACATCACAGGACTTAATTATGAGCCTAAAGCTCAATAAGCGGTATAAACGTAAAACATTAAATACACACAATTTTTGTAACCTCGTATACAGTTTTCTGTTTTACTTATTTGTTATTGTTCCTGTCTTTTACTGTTATTTGTTTTGTTTCCATGCCAGGCGTATCCAACCGGACCACAAAAATCGTTATTTACTCATCTTTCGTTTCTGTGTCGGGCGTAACCAATAGGACTATAAAAACAACTATTTATGTATATTTTATTTAATTATATTACTGCTCCATTTGCATTTAGTTCTGATTATCCATCCAAGTGTTAGAGATGTCAACTTGACAAGGTAGAGCGGTTTATGGACAAGGCAGCCATCCCGTGGCACACACCTAGGCGACCGACTCAAGTACCCACATCCCTAACCACCTATTTATGTTTATTCACTTTAGTATACTTTAAAATTCCAAGTTTTAACGTTGTTGTGCACATACAATTATATCTAACGTGTTAATCATTGTATCCTCAAAACGTGATCCATCCTAACTAAAGAACTGAACCTAAATCTAATAAATATACAATTCAAACAACCAAGCAAACAAACAAACCCTAATTCCCGTGATAAAGGCTCTTTCGGACAAAACACATGCAGTACTACTTACCTAGAGTCCTTAGCTTTAGCGAGTTAGCGCTTAAAGTCACTTCTCTTTAATTCATATTCACAATCAGATAGATATTCACTTATCAATAACAATTCTCTAAAAACTATCTTTATCAACAGATTACATATCCCTAACATCTCAAGGAATATTATTCCCAACCACTACTTAACATGGCATTGTTTTACTCTCCACAATTCAGCACTATAAAGCTCAACAACTAATCCAATAACGACATATCTTTATAGAGAGCATGAAAATCAAAACATTCTTCAACGTCCAATAAAATAACACCTTAACCAATTAATATATCCAAAGTCTAACCAAACCCAATTAACAATCTTTGCCACATATAATCATGCAAACCCACATCCTTAAGATAAGCAACACAATATCTAGAATACGTATACATCCAATATTACGCCACGATTAACAACAGCAGATAGTAATTTAGAAATCACCCTATCACCATACTTCTCATATAGAGACTAAATCAACAATTCATGCTCATCAAGCAATAACTGAAACTGAAGAACATAGACCTCTTTTCAAGCATCTGTGATATCTAAACAACATGCGTAGATGGGTTCTACTTATTCTAAATCTAACATAAGACATCAACACAGGAGCATACCATTTCATCTCTCAGCAAAATCACCCAAACTCATTTATTCATGACTAAACTTTCACAGGTTGTATTATTTAATGTCCAAGTTATTAGCAAACTAAAACCCAAAGACTTAGAGCAGAAGAACCATTAACTCAAGTATGAAGAGAACAATTTAGCCTACATATATCATGCTTTGCTACCCTAACAAAAAGTTAACACTTCAACGTAACATCTCAATAAGAATAATTCTTCAACTTAACAGAGAACATCCATCTCACCGGAAGACTCAAGCAGACCCGAGAGACCACAAAGCAACTGCACCTTCTTTTTCCCCTACTTCTCCTGTTTCTCGCTTTCCTCCTTCTTTGATTACAGAATACACTCGGCTCACAGTTTCTCCTTCACAGCTTCTTACTCAAAATCCCAAGATATCCTCACAATTTCTTCACATTAAAAATCACAGCTTCCCTTCCTGTAAGTTTCTTTACTCCAGAACTCAACAGCAACTTCTCCTTCCTAGCTGTCTGCTAACCTCTTTCTCTCACAACACATCGTCCTCACAGTTTCTTCACAAAACGTAGCAGCACAACACCCTCACAAAACCATCTCTCTCTCACTCAAATCCCTGGAGTTTCTCCACTATTTTTCCAAAACTCTTCGCTCCACTCATTCTTGTTCTATTTATAAGCCACGACAATCGACCCTTCAGCGTCCATGAAGGTGAAGAGCCAAGGAACACAGCGTTTCATCATCCAAACGCATCCAACGTAAACCTAGAAGTTTCTAGACAATTGCGTTTCTATTTCCAAGCAACTTTCTAGATTGTCGGTTGATCGTTTCCCCTTCAGACAATCGACCGCCAATCCAAATCGATCAGTCGCAGATTTCTTTGAAACTTCCAGTCGAATATATATACTTATACCCTCAATATAACATAACTCATTTTTTCCCAATTATCCAAACTATCCTTAAATTTATTCTCCTATACCTAAAGGGTTATTATCCAAAATGTCTCTCTCACATTATTCTATCAAATATATCCATAAATGTTAACAACCTTATTATTCTCAACTTTTCTACATCCAATTATATCCAAATATATTTATAACTTTAATATATCCAACTCTTACCAATACCTTAAACAAAAGTTTTCATCCATCACTTCAAATTTCACTGACTATAAATTACTAATTTAGTTCTATTATCTTTCTATCCAATTTCAAACATCATCAAACAATTTTCCCATAACCTTAATCTTTTTCCTAAACAAAGTATGAATATAATTTGGGTATCATATTTCACTTTATCCAAATATATTTCACTTGACTAATATCTTAAATTATCCAAGTGAATTTCAATAAATCCTAAATCATCATCCTAAGCTTAATATGAGCATAATTTTGGGTATCATAATTTACTTCTTTCAAATATGTTTCTCTTGACCAATATTTTAATTGTCCATTACAGCTCCTAATGCTCTCAGAATTATCACTTAAGTCGTATGTTTAGCATTACAAAAATTTGCGATATTACACAACATTATCTTTCTGCAGCGGAAAGTCATTTTTCATGAGTCTTATTTCAATGACTTACTTTCTGCAGGAAAAACAACGTTCCGCAATGGAAAAACAACGTTGTTGAATGGAAAATGTAATAACGATATTTACTTCGTTCATTTTTCATAATTTAATGCTTAAGTTGTTAGCAAAAATTGTTCAATGGTTGATTTTTCATTGATCTCATGTACAATGGTTGTTTTGTTAATTTCCCTTTAAAAAAATCAAAGAATTTAATGAGATAATTAAAACTATAAAAACTAAATTGAAAACTTAATAAGAACTAAAGCATATTTTACTTTTTAGTTAATTTGATTTCTTTTGTTTATATTTTCCGTACATAATCAAGAATTGAGGAAAAAAAATTGAGGCTCTTCAAAAATAGGACTGATACATGTGTAAATGCTTGAAATCTAATCAATCGATAGCTAAATTCATCGTTTGAGATTGATTTTACCTGTTTGGTTTGGATTGGATTAAGTTATGTGCACTTTTGTCAAATCATCCCTTCCCATTTGTTTGTAGAAGCATTTTATGCAAACTTAATAAAATCACCAAAACAACTTGTTTTATAGATAAAACACAAACAACCTTGAATTTCATAAAATATACAATGGCCAACTTATTGTTCTTTTAAACAAGACCAACTCTAAACTTTTGATAATGTTCTTTAGAGATCAATGACATGGTCTATTTGTTAAATATTGAGAAGTTTTGGTCACAAGAGGATAGTAATAGGGGTGGGCAAGAACCAAACTGAACTGAGAACCGACCAAAAACTGAGAATTGGTTTCGGTTTGGTTCCGGTTCTTGGTTCCCAAATATATAAATGGTTCGGTTCCGGTTCTTGGTTCTCAAGTCAGTTCGGTTCTCGATTCTTTGATTTATGGAACCGAACCCAAAAATTCTCGGTGCGCTTTTTAACATTTTGAATCAGAATGGTGCTTGCTCTCCCTCATATAATTTCTCGGTTCTGGCCCTTCCCTCTCAGATAGTCATTGCACTCGGCACTTCCCTCAGATCGTCGTCGGCTCGTCGCACTTCCCTCAGATTCATTTATCTCATCCTTCGTTTCTCTATGATTTCCCATTGTAACTTTCCAATCCATTCTTGGATTTCTTTCCCCTAAGTTTGTGTAATATTCTGGAAATTAATCGGGATGTAATACCCCGATTAATACATTACAAAATATGAGAAGATCAATGAAAGGATTCATAACAAAGAAGATGGACAAAAGCATACATGTTTTAATCTATGAAGTCCAAGTTAAAGACCCATTGAATGGCAAGTAATGGCCCATGGTGGTGTTAGGGATTGAGGAGGGTCCAATGGAGGCCAAGGAAGGAATGGATTGAATAGAAAAGGGGTAAAATTGAAGATGGACCAAAGCAGTTGTAACGACCCAGATTTCTTAACCATTTTAAAAGCGCCTTAACCTTACTAACACGACCATTAAAAATCATTTCTAAAGAAAAGGGGTTATCAGAGTGTATCAAAATCCAATCGTTAATAAAAACTCATTCTTCCATAGTTCATTCTTTAAAAAGGTTATCCATAAAAGTTGCGGAAGCATAATTAAACGAGAAAATCTATTTCACCAAATAATAAAGCAATGAGAATACTAGTTATCAGAAAACGACATTTAAAATATAATTCAAAATCCAAGGTTTTAAGTTTACAAATAAGACTTATATGATATTCTGAATTATCCAAGTAAAGGCAAATAAAGGAAAATGTAACGTTCGTGAAAATTAACCATTCATCATTAGCTCTTATTGATTTTCCTTTTCTTTCTTTTCTCCATGTCGTACTACTACTCCGTTGGCGTCTTCATCGGACCTACCGCAGGCTCCACCGGAATGACCTCTTCCTTAACCTCTGGCATAATCCCCTCGTTACCTACATCACAAGTAAGGACGTGAGCTTACGACCAGTAAGGAGATGGGGGAAAATAATTTATGCATTTCTCTCTTTAGTTCTTCTTGGAATGGGAGCCACCCAAACCAAACTCTTTTATTACGTTCGTTTTCTTTGTTCGTTCTTAGCTCGTACATCGAGCTAGAGATTGGGGGTGGTTCTTTGAGATGGCCTAGCTGTACGGCTCTAACCTTCTGTGCGCATACTAGTCCCTTTACCAACTAGGTGAGGGTGTATCCTGGTTGCTAGGCTAGATCTGGACTACCCATCTACCCCAACTCCCTATTCAATCCCTTTTTCAAGCGTATCACGCCTTCTGGATTCTTTCTCTTTCCGGAGTATCCCACCTTCTAAGTTCTTTCTCCTTCCGGCGTATCCCGCCTTTGGAGTTCTTCCTCTTTCCGGCGTACCCCGCCTTTAGAGTTTTTTCCCTTCCGGTGTATCTCGCCGTTAGGGTTTCTTTGGTGATGAACGTTTCCCGCTCATTCCGAACATACTTGTTCTTACCATTTTCCTCACTCATGCATGCAGGTACCACCCCGAAAGTTAACCCCCTACTTGGTTTCTATTAACATGAACTTAACCTAGCTTCTTCCTAAATAAAATATAGTAATATCGACACTTTTAGGAAATCCACAGTAAATAAGGAATGAAACGAACATCATCACATGCTTCACATAACAAAACAGCGTTTAACTAACCATCACATGCTTCATATAACAAAACAACGTTTAATTAATCGTGCTATTACCATTCACTATCACAAAACAGATTAACATACATGCTTTATAACTTAAGGAAAATAGTAGTAAATCACGCTACGAATATCATGCTTTTTAACAAGCAACTCACAGCGAATCTATAACACTTAGCAGATCTGCTAACTTTCGGATTGTTACAGATGCTGTACTGTTGTCCTCATGCGTCTGCAAGACCAAAAATCCTTAGGCAAAAATCTGGTTTCGGATAGAAAATAGCATCCTCAACATGTGTCCGTACCATCCGCAACCCAGTTTCGAACACCATGCCATCGTCTGCATCGTCCACATGTGTCGTCTGAATTGTCCAAAAAATTGGACAGATTCATTCGGACGCTGAATCTAGTCATCCGCAAAACTCCTGATCTAAACAGATTCGTTGCAGACGCACCCTGCCTCGTCCGCACCGTCCGCGTCCATCGTCTGCAACACCACTGCACAGCGAGTTTAAGACGCTTTTTGGCATCCCGAGTCGTCCCCAATCCCGGGAGACGTTCTTGACGTGTTGCGGACGACATGTCTCATCCGCAGCATCGTCCACAGGCGTCCTAAAGTCCATAAATTCATCCTTTTTGCATTTTTTTGTCTAAGTCTTGTCCAAATTAAACGCCTACGAAGTTATATGTCACAACTTAGCATCCATAGAACGATTTATTATATAAATATTAAACCCATTTTACTTCCAAAGTTTTTATTACATCGTTTATTCAGAAAACTTAGGATCGGGTTGTTATAGTAGCCCACGGCCAAGCCCACTGTGTGCGCCGCCCAGTAGTCAAAGGGAGCGTCGCCCAGACAGCCGCCCGACAGTGGGCCCACCAACACGCGTGCGTCGACGATTTGTGGCCGACAGCGTGCCTGCCAACAAGTTAGGCACCGACAGTGTGCGTTCACACCTACCTAACCTGACACTACGCGGGCTGCCCACCTACTGTCTTGCCCACCGCCGACTAGACATGTCTTCTGCGTGTCTCCCACCATTTTTCCATGCCTAACTTTGAATTGTATCATTTCTTTTGTATATTTTAATGACTTCATGTCCCCCTTGAGTTGCCTATAAATAGATGGGCAAGTCTTCAATGAAAATCACAACTTACAACTTGAAATTTGAGAGCATTTTTACTTAGAGAGTGATTTTCTTCTTAAGTTCTCTTTGAGAACTTGATCTTCTTCAATTGTTTGCTTGAAGAGATCAAACTTCATACCTTTGGTTCAACCAGCACATTTGGTTTGGGCCAAGCTCCTCTCTTTGATAGTCCGGTTATTATCTCTCCATAGATAACGGATCGAATTCCTAATCTATTTGAATCTCCAAGGCTCCCTGTGAACATTCTGCATTGTTGTCAAGTCTTAGACATTTGAAGGTGAAAGTGTGGAGGAGGAGTTACTTCGGAATCGGGAGAAGTTACACATGGGAAATTCAACCATAGGAAAATTCTACAAGAGGTAAGAAATAGGATGCGGTGGCCAGTGGAGGCCCTGCACGGAATTTTTTATTTCCACTTACTTTAAATTATTGTTGAAAATATTGTTGAAATTATATAAACGGTGAAAATATGATTAGAAATATTATGCGAATTATCATTAAAATAATGTCAATATAATTACGAAAATTATTGTTGTAATTAATGCCTAAATAACAAAGACAAATACGTGAATGTCAAAATGAATAAAAATATATAAACTGCATTAATTTCATATATGGACTGTTGTACTGCTGTTAATTCCATTGTAATGTTATGAACTGTACAAGCATCATGATAGGGCTTATGAAACTGCTGACACATGCATAACATATTTATAAATGAACCAATAAATGTAAATAGGTGTCTGAGATCGGTGGTGACACCCCTAATGGATGAATCTCCTTGCCGGAGTGACGGTAAGCCACAAGACGGTATAATGGATTCAACTTCCCTAAATTGATGAGATCTCATACATCTAGACTGTTAAGTGAAACCAAATAGCATGTAGAGGGGATAGGTTATTCTCTAATAACGACTGCATAAGCAATTTATAGCATATGCATACACTCTATTTCTTGCTGAGCCTCGGCTCATTGTATTACCCGTGATGCAGGTAAATATTAATGAAGGAAGAGACATTGCCAAGTGAAATATTGGGTTATCAACTGAATGAGACATGATGAGTTATGACTCACGAAACAATGGTTATTTTATCATTTTATTCAATAAATGATTTGTATAAAACGGACTGCATTTTAAATTGTTTAAAATTATGCTTTGCATTTATTTTGCTAAATTACTTTGATTTCCTACTAAACAATATGTTTTGAAAAGATTAAAAAAAAATTTTAATTTACCATGAATTTTGAAATAAAGAAAATTGATTTTTATAAACGGGACGTTACAGTTTGTCATTAAAGGTTCTGATCTGGAGAAAAGAGTTGAATTTTTTGCAATGGTTTAATTCTTGGTTTACCGTTTACTTAAACGCTTTTGAACTCGTAATCAAGTAACCAGTTTTATTCTCTTCATCGGATTGCAAGAGTTGATTTTAGAGCTTTAATTCTTTGATATTTTGTTTTGGCTGGAAATGATTTGAAGTTTTTCTCACTGAATCTGCTGGAATGATTTGCAATTTTTCTCCCTGAAATTTTTTTTTTTAATAAAGTTAAAGCAAAGTAGGTATAAACGAAACTACTTTCAGTGTTCTATATAGACCACTAAATCAATGTTCTGTGTTCAGTGTTCTGTATCAGTGTTTTATGTTTAGTGTTCTGTATCAGTGTTCTGTATAGACCACTGAATCAGTGTTTTGTATTTAAGCTTTTGTTCTCCTTACTATTATGTTCTGTAGCTTCTCTTTTTGTGTTTTTTTTCACTACCATTATTCATTTTTTTTTTTTGGAAAATAGCAACCAATCTAACTCCTTTTTCTTCCTTTTGTATCATCAATTTTATTTAAGCAATGTGATTGTCTTTTTAATCACTAGTTTGCAACTTGAAATGCATACAACCCAAATAATTACATACAAAATTGAAAAGGTTTATGTTGACACTGTGGGATTAGGAAACAAGTTCGAAACCGTAAGGAACCAGAACCAAGATTCGGTTCCGATTCTGGATCCTGTTCCTTGCTGTTTCTGTTTCGGTTCCGGTTCCGGTTCCTCACTCTTGGAACCGAGAACCGAATGGTCGGTTCCAAGATGTTCGGAACTGAGAACCGGTTTGCCCACCTCTAGATAGTAATATGCGAGGTGTTTATCCAAGGATGTTTGATAGATGGTCAAAATTCTTGTGTTAAACAATGTTATATGAGTTTTCATGTCACGCATAAGAATTTAATATCATACAATCATGTAAACTTATGAGAAAAAACTTCTAGTAACTTTTTTTCTAGTAAAATTAAATTTAAACTCTAACACATAAGATATTTTAAGAAAAAAACTAATAATTTACTTTGCACGTATGATTTAATAAGAAAATTAGCAAAGTATAAATTGATCAAGCTAGAGTTTATTTTGTTAAAAAAAATGTTTGAAGTGTTCATTGTATATTAAGGTTTGAATTGTCTTTTACCCATCATTTTTTGTACAAACATTGTGGGTGGGAGAAGTCGAAAGCATCTCAACCTGGGGAGGTATGGATGCCATGGAGTAGTTTTGTTTGATTTGGATTCTAAGCTACAACTTATATTTTATTAGCTTAAATGAGTTCATTTGGCAAATCATTCAAAACAAGCCAACCTTCTCATTTGCGTCAAAACTAAGGAAGAAAGAACCGAACCACCATCATGACGAATGGAAAATGGTCAATTTCTGCGGACGAATCTTCCTTTCACTGGCCCATCAACTACGTGAATGCCACGTGTACGGTGAGCGATCACCCAAAATTGGCTGCGTTTTTTCAAGAGACCAAATCATGATTTTGTCAAAAGATTCTGATCAGACGGAGGACATAAATCGAACGTGACGAGCGTCTTTTTCACGCGCAGTAGACGACAAAACAGGAGAAAGAAGTTGATGTTTTTGCTCTTTCCATCCTTCATTACCATTCAATTCAACTGCGTCCATTTTTAAGATTAGAAAATTAATAATGACGTCATAATTCAATAGATTGCCACTCGTATAAAAATAGGTATCTCATTTTCTGAATTTACTATCTCATTTTCTGAGCTTTGACAGGGTGTTTACATCTCAAAACAGGTACGACCTCTCTCTCTCTCTCTCTCTCTCTCTCTCTCTCTCTCACTCTTTGGCTCTGTCAATTCAAACAGTTCTTCAATCATGTGCTGAATCAAGATCCTCCTTGAACCTGTTTATGCTCAGCCGGAGAAGAATTAAGCATTTTTCTGAAACTGTCTTAAAAATTGTGGGTGGATCGCATATGGCGTTAGAGGAGAAGTAATGGGTAAGTCGTCTCTCTAATTTCATGTCCTGTGTGGAAATTTCCAGGAATATCAAAGAATTATGCTTCTGAGAAGTTCTTCAACTCCACTTCTTGGCTCCTTCCTTTCTGATTCTCCGAACCGCAGCAGCCACCCTTCTTCTTCTCCATTTCATCCTACTACAACCAGCCAGATCTCATTTTACCAATCTGCTCCCTGCCATCTAAAAACTATTTCCTGCAGTTCTTCCCCCATCTCCCCCTCCGTCTCCGAAAACTCCGAGCATTGCAGGCACTCCCGGAGTGGGATCCGAGGAGCTCAGTCTGAAGGGAACTTAGAAAAATTAGCCTATGTTTCTGAGGATGACAATGAAGATCGATTCTGCGACTCTTATCCCCCTAAACACTTGATGTTACGAAGCATACCGTCTTTTTCTTTGGAAGGCGTAGACACTAATGAGGACGGCAGCGGAGAAGAAGAAGAGAAATTCGGCCCGATTCGAAGGACAACTGATATGGTTACAACTAATAAAGAGCTATTGAAGGCGAGTTCTGAGAAAGAGAGAGATTTGGTTGACCAAAACATGGATCAAGCAAGAGGGCTAGGAGTCGACGGAGGTGGCTTCACAGTTGGTGGTGGAGTCGGCCCTGAGGTGGGCGGTGGAGGGGGAGGAGAGTTCAGTTCAGGGAATAGTGATCAAGATGGTAATGGGATTGAGGAGTACTACAAGAAATTGGTGGGAGAAAATCCTGGAAACCCTCTTATTCTGAGGAATTACGCTCAATTCTTGTATCAGGCAAGTATTTTTCTCTCTTTAGAAATAGACTTCCGACTGCATCTGAAACTTTACTTTGATATGTAAAAACAGACCAGAGGGGACCTTCGCGGGGCCGAAGAATATTACTCCCGAGCCATACTTGTGTATGGAGAAGATAGTGAAGTTTTGTCGCAGTATGCTAAGTTAGTGTGGGAGCTACACCATGATCAAGAAAGAGCTTCAAGCTACTTTGAAAGAGCAGTCCGGGCTTCTGCCAATGATAGGTATAAATCTAACTTTTCTTGTTTAAATACAAGACCAAATATCCGCTTAAATAACCATTCAAAAGAACTAAATCTAATGACGAAAGTTATCACCAGAATGAACTAACTCGGAACAATTGAAGCTCAAGATAGTGACGAGAAGCTTAAGTGATGAGTCATATCCCACAATTTTTTGCATGATAAGAAACGAAATGTATTGATAAAAAGAAAATGCATGAAAGAGAAGGGAAGAATCCTGCTCAAGACAGAGTAATTTAGTACATTATGCAATGTTAAAAACCACCAAGTGAAAAGCTTGCATTTAAGATAATATCATGAACAGTTTTTTTATAAAATCTCTCATTATTTTGTCATTCGTCTGTAGCCATATCTATGCAGCGTATGCTTCTTTTCTGTGGGAGACAGAAGAGGAGGAGGCAGATGAGTGCTGTGTCGCGGAGCAGCTTGTCAACACCCATACTATCAAACCTCAGTTTAATCAGAATGCTTCTCTTACAGCTTAGCTTTGTCCATATACTTAGTATTATTGTGAGAACCTCAAAGTTTTAAATAAGATAAATTTCATGTGTAAATTTGACCCAACTGGTCAAGGGGATGAAATTTAGGTTATCAGTGAATTATGGGATAATGGATTAATGATTTTGCAAATAGCTAAAGAAAAATACGTCTAGGGTTTTATTAGGAAAATATAACTCATTCCCAACTACGTTTTCATGAGTTGAGAAATAGAGAGGAGAAGAGGGAGACCCGAGAGGATGAAGGATCGAAGTGGCGAGGGAAGAGATCCAACCGAAGATCTGTGCTCTCAGAGTGTCAAGCTGGAAGGTTTGTGAAGTGAACTCGCGGGCAAAGATCGCTTAAGGTAACTTTCAAGTCCCAGAGTAGTGTGGTGTTAAGTTTGGAATCAAACTCAGAATGCCAAGGCTCTGGGATGCCCAACGAATGACGTAAGAGGTGGAAAACCGATCGAGGAAAGGATTTTTCTCCACCCTCGTGGTGTAGCCAGGATGATAGATCAAAACACCACAGCAGATGCTCAAAGGAGTGCCCGCTGAAGGTGGGATTCATAGGAACGACGTTCCGTGGGCAAGAACAATTGTCATTCCGCGGAATAGGTGTTGTTCCACAGGTAGGAAGGCCGAATCGTTCCGCAGAGTGCAGGTTCCTTACGTAGCAGAGCGATCGACATTTCGGAGAAGAACAAACCCTGACCCAGACTTTTAATAAGGCACTCATTGTGCATGTGCCGCTGAGTCAAACTTTCTGCGGAACTTCCTGGTTGTACAGTGCCTTGGACTTCAACATGTAGGACCGTATACACGCCTATAGGGGTGAATATAGCGTTCAAATATTTTCGTGCGATATTTGATTTTTCTAAACCCTATGTGATTTACCACATACAATTAAATAAACAATTACAAATATATGCTATAAAGTAAAGAGTGAGGGTAAGAGAGTGTGCACGATGTTTGTTTACGTGGTTCGGCAACCCACTTACGTCTGCGCTCCAAACTTTCATTTGGAGATCCACTAACCAATTGACTTACGGGTGTCAATTAAACCATTACAACAATGACTATTAACGGGGCGTCACCCTTTGACTATTACGAGTTGTCAACCTTTTGACTATTACGGGGAGTCACCTTTTGATTGAACTTATGGGCGTTTAATCAAGTCGTTGAATGTTTCAGGGTGCACCCTTATATGACTAATTTGTAGGGAGTCACCATTTACAATTTAGCACGAGTGTTTGGAAATTAAAACTCACAAACTAACTAGTCCAAACTCTCCCAAATTGAATCTCAAGTTTAGGTTAGGGAGAATTAGATTACAATGCTCACAAATTGATTGAGAAGTCGAGTAGGAATTTTGTCAGCGCTTCGCTACTTCTCTCGGGTTTCATGTATGGAGCTTTAGAGTGCATCCTTGTATTTATTGACCTGTACATTTTTGGTCGACCCTTTCTTTTTGGTCAACCACTTCCAGCCATGGCAAATGTTACCGTTGAAAATTTGACCGTTGGAAGATAGTCATTACGCAAATCTGGGCATTTTCGGTCGCATAGCTCGACTGCAGACTAGACTGCTCCGCATCCGAAATAATTCGAAGCTCACTGTTATGCTCTTTTGGTAGCATTCCTCATCCAAAATCTTCGACCGCGTCTCGTCTGCAAAAAGCTCTAAAATGGCAAATTAAAAACCTGACGTTTTTTGGTCGAACAACTCGTCCACATCCTCGACCGTGTTGAGCCCGAAAAACCATGTTGAAACTCTAGAAGCTAACTCCATGTAAAATCGGTCGCCTGACTCGACCCCGGCTTCGACCGCAATGCAACTGAAAGACCAAATCACAGATTAGGTCACATCTTTCATCTGCAGCCAGACCACAACACTCTAGTTCAACTTCCTTTAATTTTTCTAAGTCCCAAAATGATATGTATTCACTACATGGACTTAGATAAGCGTGTTAGCACATAATAATACCTTTTTTGAGGGTATTTTCAATAAATATGGATATAAATATTATGATAAAAACATGAAGAATAATATCCAAAAAATATAATAACCAACTTATTATTTTCAACAAAATAATCATCATTAAGTTATCATCAAAACAAACTTAGTCTAACAAAAAGACTAACACAACGTTCCGCGGGGTATGCACTATTTTGCAAGGCACAGTCTGTGCCAATTACAACACTTCCTCCCTGATATTTTCAGAGTTTCTGATTAGGTTCCTAACCCCAGTTTAGGATCTCTCTACCTTTTCTGTATATTTTGGTTTGATCGGGAATTTCTAATTCATGTGATAGGCTCAAACGAATTTAAGGACTTTGAACCACCTTCCGAAATTGTTGCTCCTACGGACAAGAGGCAAGCACGTCGCCAAAGTAGGGATTTTATACCTTATTACTTTGCATCTGCATACCATGGTTTTATAAAATGATATTTCGTGGGTTACAATGTAACCAAAACCGATAGTGACTGTTCAACAGCTCGTCAGATTTTATAATACGTATGTATGAGAGTTTTACACGTTTACTTTCGTGCATAATGTTTTCATGGTATGATGTGATATCTGATTTGGGGGCAATGAATGCTCTTCATACTTTGGATAGTCTCGGTATAAAAGTATCATAAGGCTATCTCCAGGTACATCTCTTGCTGCGTGGAGTTGGTTGTTTGCAAGCTGTGTGAAAAGATGGGTATAGGGCAGTGATGACACGTCCCTTGGGTTTCGACTCCCTAAACTTGATAAGGGTGTTCTATGTTACGAGTTTGTTGGCAAGGAGCCTAGCGCGTCTGAAAACTCGAGTGATGATATAGGTTGTGTTGGCGCTGAGCCTAGCTCGTCAGCAAACCTGGGGTGACGAGCCGAATCTACGGACCACTGTTGTTTTCTTTCACACTCATGAGGTGTTGCTTGGAAATAGTAGTCGCCTTTCTATGTGTTTGATCGAAGAAGTCCTTGAATGACCTTCCATTTTCACTGATGATAGTTTTCAGTCTAAAATCGACGAGAGTATTTTGAATATAGTAGTCTACGTATACAACCATGTTTTCTTTGATATCTCGTCGGGGCCTTCGAGGTCGACTTTCCTTAATGAATGAAAATGTTTGAAATGTTTTTGAGGAACATGCACAACTCCCAAATTCATGGTTTTGATAAAAAAAAAAGGTAAAGCAAGTTTTACACACGCATCACAATTAGTATAAGTTTCTTACTGAGTTAGTCACTCACCCTAATAACCCCTCGTCTCTTGGTAAAGAGATGATTGCTTAAGACTGTGGGCATTTGATTTGAGGAGTTTCATTTATCTATTTCTTTCCATTTAGTTGTGTATCACTCCAGTAAGGATTATTGGTTGTTATAATATGCCTTGGTTATAATTTAGGTTGTATGGACATGAATGCACAATTTTATTTATACTATTGTACTATTATTTCTTGTGATCACTATATCGTGTGGGTTACGGTTGTGGATTTTATTCAAGTCTTTTGCAAATACAAACTATCCTTGGGTGGGACGGTCGGGTACTTTTTGAGAATTGAGTTGTTTGGTCGGCATTTTTGTCAAACTCACCTCCAGTTCATGACAATTATAATGATCATTTTCAAGTTAATCACCAAGCTATCAATAGTCTGACATTTGATCATATAACATCAATTGTTCTAAACAGTACACGTAATATTAGCAAGCATTCAAACTTGTGTTGAAATAATGAGTTATTGGAGATGGGTAGCTGGTTCTGCATGAAGAAAGACCAAAAACAATCCGAGAGCAACTCGAACAGCGTGATGCAGTGGAGAAGAGCAGCATCTTCATAATATTCTCCTTTCTGAGTTGGATGAGCAACGAAGAAGAATAGCGTGAACTCGACGGTGAAGACAACACAATATACAATTACACAAAAATCAACGTAAACAAAACCCAAGACATTGGCAGGAAACTGGAAGTTCAAACCTTTTTAGGTATGCAGAGTTGCCACACATTTCACGTTGGTGAACCTGAGTAAAAACACCACCACAGTCCTTTTTCGCAAAGATAATCAAACCCTAAATTTTGGACAACAAAAATAAAGCATAGAAGAAACTCAATTCGTATATTGAAAAATGGAAAAGCTCTCTATTGACAAATCTCACAACAGGTGCTTAAAATGCCAAAATTCCCCACTTGGAATTTGCATCTGGGGGAGAAAATAACACTAATCCATATTCCATAACCAAAAAAATTCAAAATCACTATTTTCATTTATGCAAAAATCCAAAACACTAGTAGAAGTATCAATATATCTTCTCTTCCTGAAACAGTCAAAAGGGTAATCTTCCATTCAAAAAGAAAATCCTAAAAAAGCAGAGATCGGCTTAGCTAAAAGAGATTAGGCTCCATGGTCCATTATCGTGAACCCCTTTGTGTAAAACCGTTGCCTCGCGGCCTGTTGTAATCATAACCATCCTGGCCGCTTCCCCTGCCTATGCTACGAGCACCAAAACGACCCCTAGGCGCTTCCACTAGATAATTGCTTCTGCCACGTCCCCTTCCTGGTCAGAGAAATCAAATGAATGCCAATACATTTACGGCTATATTACTTCAAAAGCAAAACACAAACCAAATTTGGGGAAAAACAGAAGAATATTCATTTTCCCACAAAAAATGGAGATGAACAAGTTGGCAGACCACACATCACTAGTCAAACTTTCCAATGATAAAATAGCTACATCAAGCCCTCATAAAGACTACAAAAGAAAGGTACCCTTCTTTCCAAAACAAAAATATAATGTGTAGTCCTTCCTTACCCGTGTAATTGATGTCATAATCAAATAGTTGAAAAAAAATACAGCCCAGCAAAAGCCCCATGCAAAGGTGATGAACTTTGTGCCAGAAAATGCCAAAGTTCACGGAAGTTTTCCAAGATCAGAGAGAAGGTAGATTTTTAAAGCATACTTCGATTTTTCATTTCGATTTCAAGGCGTTTATTCTATACATATATAGTTGGAAGAATGATTTTTAAAGAAATATAGTAACCAAGCAGCTAATAAGCTAGGATCCCAGTTACAGTAATTGCTAAAGAATAGGAAAGAAAGGTAATATGCAAAACCAAAAGGAAATAACTACTTCAAGGTGAAAGCACAAATAACCACCTTAAGATAAAAAAGTTCAACAGAGAAAGATAGAAGACTATCAAGGCAAAGCTGTTGTATATGAAATATAATTATAGTCGCTTGAAGAAAAACTTAGAAGCATACTTCCTCCTCGAGTAGAACTGCTGTTTGGCCTCCGTTCCTCAATGTATACAAGCCTTCCAGCCAATTGTATGGGTGATGCCTACAGAAGAATTCAAAACATTGAGCATCATATAAAAGGATTTCGTCCACAAAGCCAAGTAACACAATCATAACAATTAAGTATATTAAACAAATGAATTGATCCTGCGGCCACCCGATAGAAGTAAATGCTTTAAAAAAAGGGGAACGGAAACAACATAAACTAAAGGAACTATACGTATTTAACAGTAATTAGTCAGCATAATTTTGGTGGGAGTAATAGAATAAATACGTATTTGTCCAACAAAAAGTAAAATATCAGATATGTAGCAAGAACCACATCACTTAAAAAGCATTTTTTAAGCATCTTTCATATTTTTCTTGTGACAAACTGTCAACTAGAACAAAAAAATCTTACATTGTGTAGATAGAAAAAAAATATCAGAATGTTTGTTCGTAGAAGACAATGACTGAAAGGAATCCAATGGAATCACATGGTTACAAAAAAGTTCAAATCCAAGTATCAATACCAAAAAATTAAACCTGTCAGCGATAAAAAACAAAAAAAAACAAAAAAGTCTTATAAAATCATGGAATAAGAAACGCTACAAAAACTAATGAGAAAGAGGAAAACGCTCAACCTTCAAGGCATTGTGGACGCCATTAATATCTTCAAACTCGACAAAAGCATAACAGACTCCAATATCCTGTACGTATCACTATCAATCACAGCCTCTAAACTAAAAGAAACATCTAAAGACAGTTACAGGTAAAAAGCTTACCTTGCGAGACCTAATGAACACACCATCTGGCTGAATTATGCCAAAGTTTTTAAATTCTTCCTCAATCTCAGCTTCAGTAACAGAGGGAGGCAAGTTTCTTACGTACACTGATTTGGGTTCCTCTGGAGGAATGGAAGGATTAACTTGATGAGATGAATTCAAAGCAGATAATTATGTATGACCTTCTCCAGGTTTTAAATATAAAGAAACTGCAGTATCCTTATTGGCAATTATATATTTAATGGATCTTTTTCTAACGTATTTAATGATTTAAATTAAAAACTACGTTCACGGCAAGCAGTTTAATAAATCTGAATTCAAGGATAGCGGTAAAACTGATAAAAACATCTTAATATTTCACATGTAATAAAAGAATGTGAACTTATAAGAGCGTGAGCCTTTGATGAGAGAACTTCTTATTTCTTAAAAATTACAATTACAACAGTGGCAGACTACGTGTCTACCTTACCAACAATTCTTTTACAAATTCCACACCTGTTCTCTCCCTCTCATCCTATTATTTATAAACTAAATAAGCAGTTACATGGGAAGTTTAAGGGCAATTTCGTTACAATCACCATTATATCTTTCTCCTAGCATAGGTAAATCTTATAGGAGGCTTATCATTACCCCTGGCCCAAAAAAAAAAACCTTGTCCTCAAGGTTAAAAGAAGGAAATTGCAGACGAATATCATCAAAATTCTCCCAGGTAGCTTCTACAAGTGACAGATGACACCACTTAATTAACACCAGCATACGTGGACAATCAGTACTTGGCTTCTGAACATCAAGAAGAGACTCAGGCTCAATAATAAGAGAAGTATCAGTGAAAAGGCCATCGGGCAAAGGCGTAACTGTCTGAACGTCACCTTTAACTTCGCGAAGCAAAGAAACATGGAAAACAAGGTGTATCGACGCAGCGTCCGGTAACTTTAACTTCTAAGCAACCTTACCCACCTTCTCCATAATCAGAAAAGGACCGTAAAACCGAGGAGACAATTTGGGATGTGACGGCTTAGCAACAGAACGCTGTTGATAAGGTTGTAATTGCAACCAAACACGATCACCCACCGAAAAATCCACCTGTCGTCGATGTTTATTAGCTATCGAAACCATAAGAGATTGAGCCCGATTGAGATTCCTCTTAAGCATATCCAAAATATGATCTCGCTCCTGTAACTGAGAATCCACGATGGAAAAGAAGATACATCCAGTAAATCATATCTTAAAATTGACGGAGGATCTTTCTTGTGAATTGCTTTGAAAGGCGACATTTGAATCGAAGAATGATAGGATGAATTATACCAATATTCTACCCACGACAACCAACGAAACCAAGCAGATGGTATTTGTCCTGTAAAACAGGGTAAATACACTTCCAGAGTTCTATTAACAACCTCAGACTGCCCATTTGTCTGTCGATGACATGCAGAACTAAATTTCAAGGTTGTTCCAAGGAGACAGAACAACTCTCTCCAGAAATGGCTAATAAAAACCTTGTCCCTGTCAGACACAATGGACTTGGGCATCCCATGTAAGCAAAACACAACATCAAAAAAAACACTGAGCCACAGATTTAAGCAGAGTAAGGGTGATGTAATCCAACAAAATGAGCATACTTACTCAATCTATCAACTATCACAAAAATGGTATACTTTCCACTAGATTTCAACAATCCTTCTATAAAGTCCATCGAAATATCTTCCCACACATTTTGGGGAATGGAAAGTGGTTGTAACAACCCAGCTTGAGAAAGGGCCAAATACTTGTTCTGCTGACAAACCCAACAATCGCTAACAAATTGTTTGACAGACTTACGCATGCCCTTCCAAAATAACTCAGCTGCCATGCGTCTAAATGTTTTAGTAAAACCTCCATGACCACCAACCGGGCTCAAATGAAAAAGAGTTAAAAACTAAGGAATGAATTTGGAACGAGCAGAGATCACCTTCCGACCCTTATAGAACAACAGAGAATTATGAATAGTGTACCCCAATGGCCCTTCCTCACCTTTTAAGAGTAGGAGTTTAATGGCATTCAGCTGGTCATCTTGCTCCAATTCAGCCTCCAAATCATGTAGGTTAACAGTTCCTTGACATAATAAGGACGAAACAGCAACCATTTCCAGAGGAAATTCATCTTTCCTTGATAATGCGTCAGCCGCGGTATTTTCACAGCCCGATTTATCCTGTACCTCAAAATCGCAGCCAAATAATTTCATCAACCACTTTCGATGATCAATAGCCACCATCTTTTGATCCAGCAAAAACTTCAGACTTTTTTGGTCTGTTCTGACTATAAAATGTACTCCCAACAAGTAAGGACGCCATTTTTGAATAGCCAAAACGATGGCCATCAGCTCTCGTTCATACGTAGACTTCATCTGTTTTTGTTTAGAAAGTTGCTTACTGAAATAAGCTATGGGCTTTTGATTCTGCATAAGGACAACTCCAACTCCCATACCAAAAGCATCGGTTTCAACCACAAACGTGTCTGTGAAATTTGGAATAGCTATTACTGGTAATGAAGTCATAGCTTTTTTTAAAGACTGAAAAGCCTCCTCAGATTCAATAGTCCAGCCAAATTTATCTTTCTTAAGCTGGTCCGTCAGAGGCAAAGCAATACCACCATAACCAGAAACAAACTTTCGGTAATAACCCGTCAACCCAAGGAATCCCCGCAGCTGCCTAAGAGTTGCTGATATTTTAGATGGATCAGCAGCCAACCCTTGTCCAGAGACTATGTATCCCAACTACTCCAACTCACTTTGAGCAAAAGAACATTTTTTCTTATTCACATAAAGTTGTTGAGTAGACAAAATTTGAAAAGTGATTCTCAAATGCTCTAAATGCTCCGCCATAGAAGGACTGTAGATCAAAATATCATAAAAAAATACTAATATGAACTTCCGAAGGAATTTGCGAAATATCGTATTCATCAATGATTGGAATGTTGAAGGAGCATTAGTAAGGCCGAAGGGCATCACCAAAAATTCATAATGTCCCTCGTGCGTTCGAAAAGCCGTCTTGTGTACATCCTCTCGCCGAACTCGTATTTGATGATAGCCCGATTTTAAATCCAGCTTTGTAAAGATGCAAGCGCCATGCAATTCATCTACTAATTCGTCAATTACCGAAATAGGAAAACGATTTTTGATCGTTTCACGATTTAAGGCCCTATAATCAAAGCAAAATCTCCAACTATTATCCTTTTTCTTAACCAAAATTATGGGGCTAGAGAAAGGACTCGAGCTAGGTTGAATAATACCTGCCTCCAACATTTCTTGAATTAATCTTTCTATTTCATCATTCTGCATAACTGTGTATCTATATGGACGTATATTAATGGGATCAGCACCTTCTTTCAATCAAATAGCATGATCACACTCACGAATAGGAGGTAATCCTTTAGGAAGATGGAACAGATAATCAAAAGATTGCAGTAACTTTTGTAATTATGCACCCTGTTTTTTAGGAGATGTTGGAAATTCACTCTTAATGTTGCATAATTCCATATATACCCCTTGCTTTTCTTTCCAAATTGTTTTAACCATAGCTTTCATAGAAATCCTAGACTTGCACAAGCTCGGATCTCCACGAATACACACAGTTCTGTTTCCCAACTTGCATTTCATCGTTAACAACTTCCAATTGACATTCATATCTCCTAACGACTCCAACCATTGCATACCCAGTATTACTTCCGAATTTCCCAAATTAATGGGCAAGAATTCCTCTATGACCTCCAACTCAGGCAACTGCAATAAAATTTTTTTACATATACCTGTACTTTGTATAGCCTCTCCGTTACCAAGTTGTATATCGTACATACTAGTCGAAGTAATCGGTAGTTGCAGCTCTTCCACGACTTGACTAGCAATGAAGTTACGTGTGGCTCCCCAATCAATTAACACAATAACCCACCTGTCGTTTACCCTTCCCCATAACCTCAAAGTTCTTAGATTAGTAAAACCCATTACTGAATTCAAAGAAGGCTCAACTGGATCAGGAACAACTTCGTCTTCATTCGTAGCCATTTGTTGTTCTATGTCTGATTTTTCAAATGACTCATCTTCATCCTGTAACATTAATACCTATAAGGTCTTTTTTTGCATTGATGACCCACCACATATCTCATCGCAGCTAAAACAGAGACCTTTCTCTCTTCTAGATTTAATCTCTGCTTCAGTCAACCGACGTCTATTTAATTCATAAGTCCTTCTTGGTGGTTGTATCATTTGATCCATTCCAATGTTGCTTTTAGTACCAGAATTTGAATTCCAGTTGCTCCACTCAGCGTAAGGTTTTTCTGTCATCTTATTTGTATTGCCTTTCTAAGGTTTAAGTAAAAAATTTCTATCCTCTACTACCTGTGCAGAATGCATCAGATCTATCAATCCCATAGGTCTCATCAAACGAACATCTCCCTTGATTTCATTTTTCAACCCATTATAGAATGCACTGATCAACACGTCATCAGGAATGCCAATTAAATTTGAAACTAGAGATTCAAACTCTATTCTGTACTCTTCCACAAAAACAACCTGTTTAAGCGACAACAGCCTTTCACAACCATTTCCGTTTCTTGAATGAGCAAATCGGTCCAATATTCTGTTCTTTAGTATCATCCAACTACAAAAAGGTCAAGTATTACTTTCCCATTGATACCACGCTAAGGATGGTCCTTCAAAACACACCATGGCCGCTTCCAACTTTTCTTCTTCAGTGAGTCAGTTCAACGAAAAATAGTGTTCTGCCCTAAAGAGTCATCCTTCTGGGTCTGTACCATTGAATACCGGAAGTTCCAATTTCCGCGAAAAATAATCTTGATTTTGGAATGGTCTCCGATCGCTTTCTTTCGTATTGCGTTCTGCCGAAGTCTGTCCTGGCGCTTCAACTGACTCAGCCGACACTTGCTGCTCTTCCAGGCGAGCCAATACCCTCGCCATTTGTTCCTGCAACTGGGTCATATTTCGTCCCATTGTTTCCTTCCATACCGCGTCTTCTTTCTACCGATCTGTAGCGCTGTCTTTTTGGGCTTCTGATCTGGTCATCATCTTCTCCGCTCGGATGGAACCGTTCGCCAAGAAGGAAACCGCGCTCTAATACCAATTTTGATGAGAGAACTTCTTATTTCTTAAAGATTACAATTACAACAGTGGCAAACTACGTGTCTACCTTACCACCAATTCTTTTACAAATTCCACACCTTTTCTCTCCCTCTCATCCTATTATTTATAAACTAAATAAGCAATTACATGGAAAATTTAAGGGCAATTTCGTAACAATCACCATTATATCTTTCTCCTAGCATAGGTAAATCTTATAGGAGGCTTATCATCTTTCCAAAGATTAGAATCAGTAAGTATCAAATGATGGCTTTATACAAGAATAATAAAAAATCTAATTTTTGGAAAATTTTCTTGAATTGAAGAGTGAATTTTACTAGTATATCTTAGTCAATTAGAGGTTTCCGCTTCTATTTTTGGGTAACTGACAAAAATTAACCTAAATACACTTAAGGTAATATCAATAACAAAAATTTAAACTATTTCTAACCGTCACTGAATAAAGGTATATATTCTTAAATTGTATTACATAAACAAAAATATATCATAAAACAAAACAAACATTCTCAAAACCAATTTGAATGATAATGAATCCTGTATGCCAAGAGTGAAAACTTAATCAATAATAAGCACTAATTTTCCCAATGAAATTAATCACTTTTCCTCAGAAAATAAAAGACCAAGCAATGAAATTAAAAGTTCTTAAAAGAATTGACCTTCATCTTCTAATGCAAAGCTTTCCTCGACAGCGTCAACTCCAGATTCAGGAACATACGACAGAATAGAATTTGACAGCTGACCCACAGATGGTGGAGATAGATTCCAATCAGAAGCAGGTGGAACGCTCCAATTAGAAGTTGGCAGGACATTAGTGGATGATGCAGACTGCCCTCTGGAAATTCTTAACTACCGTACACAGCACATCAAAACAACTCAAAATTAGTAAAAAACTGTAAACAAATATATTTTCTTTAGACAACCGAAAATGCATAGTACACAGATAGAAATGCAAAACGAAAAATAATAGACACTGAAAAGGTAGAAATGGAAGTACAGCCTTGAGAACGTAAAAATTGGAGAGCACTCAAACATATCAGAGAGAATCAACATACAATAGAAGCGTAAGTTTTCTTTTCAGGTTCTACAAAAGATTCTTCAACTGTCAAAGCAGGAGGTTCTGGTAGGCTCTGAGCCACACTTTGATGCAAGGCAGATGAATCTTCAACAGGGGATTCCTCCACCTGAACTTCCCGTTCAAACTGTTCCTCTTCTTGCTCAGGAAGACTGTACTTATCAAATGCATCATCTTCAATGTGAACTGAGTTCACATAGTTCCTCGCCTCTTCCTCCAAGACATAGTCTGAAACTGCTAAATCATTTAGTTAGACCCAAGCAAAGGATCCAATACAATTCGACAAAAATGAAATTCCTGCTAAAAATATTTGTGGGAAAATACAATTCTACCAGCTAAAAATGAATTCATTTGCATAATCTAGGTCTATTTAAACCCTCTTCTAGCGTGTAAAGTCATATATACATAAGGAAAACGATCATTCACCCAAACAATATGAGGCATCTGCATTAATCTATAGATAAAATTAATTACCTCAGCTTTCAAAAAAGGATCTGCATTACAATTTTTTTCTTTTCCTAAGCAATCAAAATTTGTATTGGTAGATAATACATGCAAAGGGCGAATGAATTACAAAAACACAATTCATCGAAAAAAAATCTACAAAGTAAACATTGTGTGAAAAATTCTGCATTACTGGTTAAAGAAATAAAAAGGAAAAGCAATTTGCATTATTAGAGGAAAAAAAAAGGAATCTGCATTATGCGTTATCTAGTAAGACGTTGCAGAAATCTTTTTTTTTCATCTCAAGTACATAGAAGTAAAAAATACCTGATGGATCAGGAATAGGGCTAGATGCTCTAAATTGGGTGTCGTATTTGTTTTCTAATTGTATAGGAGGTGGATGTTGGTAAACCTTTCCATCCTCAGTGAATTGAAAGATGTCGTTAAGAATAAAGTAACCTTTCTCCTGAGGAGCAAGGAGAAAAGTCTGAACAAACTTCCTCCTGCCAGTGAACTCTTTTGTCTTTACAGAACCAGAAACCATCACTAAAATACATCCATTCCAAGAATCAAGAGAATTGATAGTCTTTATCTCTATTGCAGTGAAATTTAGTGATATAATAAGTGCATGCAGCTCCTGCAGAGAATAAAAGGGCAAAACAGGCTAACTAAGGAATAAGAGATGCTAAATAAAAAACATTCATATATAAACTACACCGAAAATCAGAGGAAAACCATGGCCCAAGTATGGTATATTTAGGTGTATTTGGAATGTTACAAATAGGATGATACTTTAGGGGGGAAACATAGAAATGCATAAAATGCTTAGATACTTAGACATATTCCTTTTACTGGCGTAGAACTATAGGTTAAACAGAATTTTCTCATTAGAGAAAGCTAAAAGCATTAATGCTTAAATGGTTTTTTCATAGCTCATTTTTATATACATTTTCAATCAATACAAGACAATTTGTAAGGTTAGCATAAAAAAATTTAGAGTTACAAGCTGTACAGGAGTCAATCTATCTCTATCTAGAACTAAATGCACGAAATCACAGTTAATTTTGTTTGTTAACGAGAGCAACTTTTCTCATACGCTTTAAATGTCACTCTGACAGCTCCATTGTGCAAAGATATTGTATGAGTAACCAACAATCTGGTAATAAGAAGAAACACAGAAAGCACACCCACCCCCTCGCTCATGAAAAGTTCAAGAACGTAATTTAAAATACTAAGACAGTAGTCCACCTGTCAGTGTAACTTTCCTCAAAAACCCAAACAAAACTACAAACATCATGGAAAAGACATGGTACACTTATATCTATACGCTTGAATAAACTTAATCTCCAAACAAAAAGTACCAGCATTGAGGAGGCAGTCTCCGAAGAATGGCCATCCACGCGAATCATGGAGCTTGCATCGGAGTAAAACTGGTGTACGAGATCCGGTTGCCGCTGAAGACCCTGATAATACTGCTCCACAAAATAGGAGCCTACCTGCAACATACCACAATTTATACTCACCATTAACCCTCCAATTTTTTTCATTAGGTTGAAAGGTAGAAATTTGTTCCAGAATAGAGCATAAATGATTAGGAGAAAGCGAGTACCTGGACAGCGCTGACCGATCGTGTAAAAGCACCCGCCATCATCTCAATCGTGGATAAGCTCAGCCACTCTTACTCACTCACCAGACAAGCTTTGAACCCAAGCGAATACCTAGAAATCCAAAATTACATCAGAAACTCTGAATGCTACTCACAGATCCAAAATGAAGCCAAGAAAAGGACAGAAACCCTAACTATAATGAAACAATCCGTAAGTTCGTCAATATTCTCCCCTCACTGGTGCAAACAAACAAAGATCAAAGCACACAGCACATTCAGCGGCAAATATGCGATTGAGATAGACGCAGAAGAAGACTGAGAAACCTGAGGCAGTAGTAGAAGGAAATGAGCAAGAGAGAGACAGTATCCGCCACTCTGACCGTGTGCTTTGCTCAATTTATAGGTCAATTGGTGGGAATAACTGGGAGAAGAGGAGTCGTTCGATATAGAGCCCTTTCAAAATGGACGGCCGATCACAGCCGTCCGTGTAAACAAATGGGAAAGCTATCCATCCACGTTATTTTACCTTTTTTTTTTTTCTAATTACGAAAAATGAAAATGAATAAATTTACAATGAGCATTTCTCCCCAACTATTGTCATTAAAATAAAAATAATCAAATAATAAGTTAACTAATAAATAATTTTTATTAATAAATAAAATATTTAATTATAATAAATAAATAAATTTAATATTATTATAACATTTTTTTATTAAAAAATATTTTTTTGTAAAAAGTTATTTTTTATATTAGAACTTAAAAAAGATGATTTTTAGTAGCAGTAATTATTCTTTGGAAAATTAACACCACAAATTCTCTAATTCGAGGTCAATGACAAGTTAAACCTTAGAAAAAAAATTTTAACAACTAAAACTCTAAACTATGAGAAATTAACGTCGATAACCTCGCAGTCAAGTTTTCCATCAAAGTCCGTTAAATCTAACTTCTCAGTTAACTTAAAAAGTTTTCCCCTTAATTTTGATTTCGTTCGTCGGCGTAAATCCTTAAAATCGATGTAAGTTCTCTCATAAAAATTAATCTCAAAGTCGAAGATTCAAAAATTTCGAACTTTTTTACTGTAAAACGACGATTTTTGAAGAAGAACCGGCCATTTTAGGTTTAAAGACGTTTTTTAACATATGACGGACGTCCGTTACACGTTGAGGGATATCCGTCATAGGTTAAAAGACGCATTTTAATCTATGATGGACGTCCATCGTGTTGACGGACGTCCATCATAAGTTAAAAGATGTATTTTAACCTATAATGGACGTCCATCGTATTGATGGACGTCCATCGTATTGATGGACGTCCATCGTATTGATGGACGTCCATCGTATTGATGGACGTCCATCGTATTGATGGACGTCCATCGTATTGATGGACGTCCATCTTATATTTAATATTTAAAAAAAATTAAATTATTGTTTTAACCTTATAAAAAATTTATAGTAATATTTTTAAAGGGGTAAAACAGTAATATAACAGACAAGTTGGACACAGTTGTCTACCACTTATCTGTCAAATTACTGTTTTGTTCCTATTAAAATATTACTGACAACTTTTTTTAGGGTTAAAACAGTAATTTAATTTTTTTATTAATATTAAATATAAGATTGACGTCCATCGCCACGATGGATGTCCATGATAGGTTAAAATGCGTCTTTTAACCTATGACGGACGTCCCTCAACGTGTAACGGACGTCCGTCATATGTTAAAAAACGTCTTGAAACCTAAAATGGAGGGTTCTTCTTCAAAAATCGTCGTTTTACAGTCAGAAAGTTTGAAATTTTTGAATTTTCGACTTTGAAATTCATTTTTATGAGAGAACTTACATCGATTTTAAGGATTTACGCCGACGAACGAAATCGAAATTAAGGGGAAAACTTTTTAAGTTAACAGAGAAGTTAGATTTGACGGACTTTGACGGAAAACTTGACTGCGAGGTTACTGGCATTAATTTCTCATAGATCAGGGTTTTTGTTGTTAAAAAATTTCTCTAAGGTTTGGCTTGTCATTGACCTCGAACTAGAGGGTTTGTGGTGTTAATTTCCCTTATTCTTTTTACAATGAAAAATATTATTTATGCTCTATTTACTTATTTTTTTGTCATTCTTCAGTGTAGCAAACAACAAATTTTTTTACAAATTTTCTTAGTTGATCGAAAACATATCTAGTTTGGACTACATTAATTTTTCAGCAAACAGTTAACTTAAAATCTTCTATTTTGATACCAAAATCGATTTCAAACAGCTTAACGTTTCTAAAATTTATTTTTCGGCGAGTTTCCTTAGTGAATCGAAAATATATTTATTTTAGAGTACATTAATTCGTTAACAAACAGTTAATTAGAAATCATTTATTTTAAAAAATCTTTTCATTTTTAACGTTTCTTTCAACAGATTAACGGCAATATTTGCGTTGCTTATTTTTCATAATTAAGTGTTTTATTTGTTAGCAAAAATTATTTAGTAATTAACTTATTATAGACCCTATAATTCAATAATTATTTTATTAATTTTTCTAAAAATTAAAAAATAAAAAGATAAAGTAAATATACTGTTATTCTTTATTGAATTAAGATTTGAAGGGTCTATTATTTATCTATCACAGGAAGGATAAATGAATAGATTTGTATATTTATTTTTTAAGTAATTATAAATTTATTTTCTAATTTTACTTAGTGACTAATAATTTATATAATTAATATCTTATTCATCTATTTAAAATTTATTTTAATTATATCATCAATATAGGTCAAAAGGATGGGATTAAGCTAGTTCCACCCCTATTTTTTGAAGTAAATTGCGATTAGCCCTTAATTTTAGAGATCAACTACTGTTAATAGCACACCATTTTTTTAAATAAATAAATCTATAAAATTTGCCTTGTCACTTAGATTGGGTGAGTGACATGTGGAAATCTTCATTTGACTGCACCTCTTGTGCCCAACTTAAAAAATTTAATGGTTTAGGTGGTACCATGAGTTATTTTGATGACCGAGCAAAATTTTATAAACAAATTTGTTAAAAAAACAGGGTAAGGTGTAAATTTGCCCTTAAATTTAAAGATCCTAAATGAGCAAGTCTTTAAACTTTACTTTTATGCAAAAGGAGCCCTTGAACGAAGGGGCTGTTAACATGTAGGTATTTGCTATTAATAATTTGTACTATCACTTATTTTTAACCTCCAAATTTAGAGGCTACACTATACTTTAGACTTGTTTATTTAAACTATCAATTGTTTGAGCTATAAAACTCATGTACAAAGTCTTCCAACTATAAAAAAATAATAATAATCTTAGAGTTTGAATTAATTCTTACTTTTGTCCAAATTACTGTGGACACTAGAGTAATGTTAGGTTTGACTGTTAATTTTTCTTTTGACTTGGCGCTTACGCGTCACTCAATAATTAGTGTTATTAATGTCTTATTTTAATTATATTTAATTTATCTTAATTATTACACCATTGATACACCACGAGTTAAAATTAAAGTGTAAAATTAAAAAATAAATTTAACATCATCTTTTACTAAAAGTTTAGATTATAACAAACATTGTATTGCTATAATTATTGTTAGTTATGAAATCATAATAATCAATTGTGACAAATTTCCAATTATTATTTGGTAAATTAATATCTAATTTATTAAATTTGAAGAACAGATAAATTATAATATCTATTTGTTAGTGAAATAGCAAATTGCATAAAAGTATATTATGCTAATTATTTTCATTTTTAAAAGAGTAAATCTTATCCAAGATTAGTTTTGAATCAAGAGGAAGATTAAATGAGATAACCACATAAAAAGTAAATGACTAAAAAAATAGGGAAAATAACAAATCAATCATCGTACTTGTAATCAATGACAAGTCAACCACTTAAGTATTTTTATTGACAAATTAATCCTTGAACTATTAAAAAAGTCACCGCAAACATGGATGTCATGTTTTTCGTTAAACGTATTGATTTCCTTCCGCAGCAGAACGTGTACTGTTCTGCCGCAGAATGAAAATTTAAAAATTAACGTTCTAGCACTAACATTCCGCCATGGAACGTCAACCTTCCTCTGTGGATTGATTATGTTTTGCATCTGATTGTCGTGCATCATTTGCCTTGTATAAATTTACACTACACTTCTCACGATTTTCTAAGTGATTTTGTCAGTAATTAACGAACCTAGAGTTTTCTGAGAGCTGAAGTGAGCACATTTTTGCAATGTTGAAACATTTATTGAACACCCATGGCGTTTGGGAGTGTCGAACAATCTGTTATTAACTGCCAAGTGAAAGTGGGGCCCACGTCCATAGTTTTGGCAAATGAGATATGTGTAATTGCAGACGAAGCTGCTATAGTGGTGCATTCCGCCTCGACAACTCTAGATGAGGAGGAGCTCTGTTCATTATGTGAATCCAGCGATGAAGACATGGACATGGCCAAGAGTAGGTCTCGACGACCACCACAAGCAGAATACAAGTTTGTTGGTATGGGTTTTGACAAGAAGTATAGTTCCTTGAATAAAATTAGAGAAAAAATCGTCAATCATGCGTTAAAGAATGTGCATGGGATAAAATTCACCTACAATGACTTTCATTGATTAAGGTCTACCTACCAGGATGGATTCATATAGTGGATGCACGGCTAAAAAATGCAAGGTGAAATGAAGTTTGAAATAAAGTGCTATAACGACGTTCACACTTACTCGAGAAAGATGGAAAGCCGTCATGCCTCTACCAAATGGGTGGCAATGCATTACTTGGACAGATTTAAAAGTCAGGCCAACTGAGACCTTCCTTACATAATTGACACAGTCATGAAGGATTTTAATGCCAACATTATACCCAGCCTTGCTAGAAGGGCAAGAAATACGGCAAAAAAAATGAACGATGGGGATGACAATGAGCAATACAAGCTCATATGGTCATATACCGATGAGATTTGGAGATCTAACTCTGGAAGCTCAGTGGGTGTTCAGTTAGAGATGAATGCATATAAAAGAATGTACATGTGTTTGACTGCATGTAAGATGAACTTGTTGAACTGTGGTAGACCAGTTATTTGTTTGGATGATTGCCACTTGAAGGGAACGACTCTGGGCCACCTACTCACTACTATCAGCATCAAGGGGAACGATGGAATGTATCTAATGTTAGTATAAGTGTTGTTAGACTTATTTGTTTTGAAAATGATTGTATTGATTGTAATTATAAGTTGTTTATTGGTAAACATGCTTAATTGTTTTGATATTTATATTGTTATTCATTGGAAATACCCTTAATACGGGTATTAAATTTATGCTAACATGTCTATCTAACTCCATGTAGTGAATAAGTATCATTTTGGTACTTAGAAATATCAAGGATGACAAATGGAAGGCAAGAGGACGAGTAAACTGCAGAAGAGGTTGACCAAAAACAGGCTGTGTGAAGGAAATGGTTGACCAGGTGATCGACCGCAATGTCAAACAGAAGGCTTCCAGGTTTTGCTGTAATACCCGAAATCTTTGGGTTGTGATAAGTTTAGAATTTCAAATATATTATTTTATAATTATGGAAACAAGATTGGAGAAAAAGGGGAAAGATTAATGAAATGGCCTGTGACCATATTTTCGAAGAGAAAGTGAAAGGCGACAAGGGGAGGGGATTCGTGGGTCTTGTGATTCTCCTGCTGCCAAAAGGTTTGTGGTGAAGAGGAGTCATTGCCGGTTCGATTTGAGGAGAAAAAGGGGAAAGATTAATGAAATGGCCTGCGACCATATTTTCGAAGAGAAAGTGAAAGGCGACAAGGGGAGGGGATTCGTGGGTCTTGTGATTCTCCTGCTGCCAAAAGGTTTGTGGTGAAGGGGAGGCAATGTTCGGACGGCGGGTTGAGCTCGGGCCCACGTGAGAAATGTCATTGCCTGGCCGCTGAACCTCGGGGTTGGCTTGAAGTGCTCGAGTTCATGAAACCAAACCCGCGGGAACGAACGAACGAGGCTCTTGCGAGCTAGAACTCTGCAATGCCAAACTGAGGTGAAGTTGTTACAAGGTTGGAAGGACCTCCTGGCGGGTAGCGTCTTCTCCAGTAGGTGTGAGAAGTGGGCAATTAAGGTAAGGTTTCAGTGCGTTTTGATTCCTCGACCTTCAATGCTTAGTGTTGTAAATGGGTTGATTCTGATGTATTCCTTCTCCATTTTGTTTTTTGGTTGTGGAATTGGTGATTCGGGGTTGGGTTGTTCTGCGTTTTGTGTTGGCGTGGAAATCACAAAGGAAAACGACAGAGGCGTGGCATGATGAAGCAGCTGGAGCGGTTCTAGGCCACCGAGATGGAAATGTGTGAACCTGGCTCCACTTGGTTCTCCTACTCGTGAAGAATTGTTCAGATCCCTAAGGGGCTTCTCTTGGTGATTTTCAGGTGAAACTCCTGAAACAATACGAGACTTTCCAGCTAGCATGGTTATATTGGACCTCTCCTTTGATATTGGTGAATGTCCATCACCCAATGCTTCCCTTGGAAGTCTCATTTCTTCTCTGTCTATAAAGTGGAAGATTGCTTCTAGAGATTGTAGTTTACAAAGAAGGCCGAGAGTGTAACACCCCAACTTTTTATATCGGGGTATTACCAATGACGTATTCATAATATTATAAACTAATGAATTAATTGAATAAATTGGAATTAAAATAGATGTTAATTTAATTAGTTAAATTATAATGTTGGGATAAATAATTCAAAAATGATTTAAAATGGAAGAAGAAATGGGAAGATTTATGGAATTAATTAATTATATGGAATTAATTAATTGAGGAATGAACTGGTTCACTGAGTGAACCAGTTCGATTGACACCAAAAGAATGGCCTTCGACCATTCTTCGAAAGAGAGAGAGAGAGCAAGGAGATAGAGAGAGTAGAGAGACGGAGAGAAGAGAGAACGAGGAAGAAGGAGATTGGGCGTTTAGGAGATGGCGAGCTCAGGCTTGGCTCGGACTACTCCTTTACGACGAGCGGGCATGTGTGCTGTTGCAGCGACCAACGGCGTGGGTCGCGACTAAAGCTTTGGGTCATAGATTTTGGCACGGTGCAGTGTGTGATTATGGGCTGAGGATCCGCAGGTGGCTAGTGATGCTCGTCGGCAGCAGGTTGGCGACGTCGGGATTAGCAGATGAGTCGGCAAATTCTTGCCTCAAGTCAATGTCAGGTCAACGATTTGTGCGAAGATGGCTGGATGGCAATTTGTGCTGGACCGTACAAAGGCCATGGTCCAGCTTGTAGTCCAGTTTTCTCCTCCTGGTTCTGATTTGTAGAAACCGACAGTGGAACGTGCGAGGCATGGGTCTCCAAGTCAGGGCATGGCTTGTGCAGGGGAATGGCTCAGGTTGTTCTGGAAGGGCAGAAGTGTGGGATTAAAAGATGGCAAAAGGAGAGGAGAGGTGTTATGTCGATTCCAGGGGAAGTCGAGGGAGTGTAGAGCTAGAGCCGCTGTCCTTGTCCAGGAACTGGAGCTGCTGCTGCATGAGCTGTGGAGTTTGCTGTCCCTGTTTTGTGTCTTCAGTAGTGGTAAGGACTAGGTGTGTTTGGCCGTCTAAGCCCTACCCACAAGTAGTGTGCGTGAGTTGAGTTATGGTTATTTGATTTCTGTCATTGGCTGCTCTGTTTTCCTTGAATGCGTTATTAGTGTTAATTCCTTGGTTGATTCCTTGACTGGTGATTAATGTAGAATTGTTTGGCTGTAGAGTTTCCTTCGTTGATAGTGTAGATTGATTTGTATTCTGTAGATTTCGTTAGCTTTGTAACATTCATTGTTGGTCCTGCAATTAAATGTTTTACTTCTTTGTTACTCCGTAGATAATTTCCATCATATTAGTCATTCTGTTTGCTTTAAATGCTTGAGTTCTGTATTCCCTTAACTCTTCTGTTCATGTGATTTACATTCTGTTCTTTGTTTGTTTTAGTTATTTAAATTTTATTTTTATTGTTAAACCTTTTCTTATTAAGCCATTAGGCTTACAGTTTACTTGAGGTGTAGGTACTCGCAGGCGAAGATAGTGCACATATTAGAAACAGGGATGAATAATTTGCATGCACGAGCTTGTGATTGGTCAGGCTACGAGAAGTAAGAGTTAAATGAGTTGTAATCAAACACAGTATTTAAATTGTTTTGTTTTCATTACTCATTGATTTATTAGTATTTCAAACGAATTTAATTACGCTTTCACAACATTTGAAATAAATGATTTTTATAACGCTTCCGCATCTTGTTAAATTGAATTTTCATAACGAGTTTAACGAACAGTTAGTAGCGGTCCAGTTTAGAGTCGCACTTTGATTTGTTTTAAAAGAAATTTCAATGGTTTTTAACAAAAGTTTCAAATTTCACGCATTTCAAAATATTTACGAAAAACCGAGTCGTTACAGATGGTATCAGAGCAATGGTTTTAAAAACGATTTTGTAAATCGCTTTGATAATCGTTTTTAAAACTAAGTCTGTAGCTCGCATGTCCTAAAACCAATTTGAAAATTTTTAACTTGTTCTACTGCATTTTAAAACTTAACCGTGTTTTGAAATTGTTCTAATACAGTTTTGCGTAGCAAGCGTGTTTTAAAACAATTTTGTAACAATCAAACCCATAGTGTAGCTTGCCTGCCAGCACAAGCCTTAACGTGGAAAACACTGTAAGTACTTTAATTGAATCACTATGTACTTGAATTTAATCACTTTAATTGTTTTCCTTAGTAAGCATATCTATTTTTTTACGACAATGGCGTTATAGTTAAGGAACGAGTCGTAGATAATGTTCTGTAAGATGATTGTATGAGTATACGTAATAGAGGGTAAAGGATATTGCAACTGTTTGGGGATTTTTATGCAGGATGTTTAGCTTTGGGGGAGTCTAAAAACAAGGGAGATTCTACCCAAATTTTTAGAAATAGGAATGGAGAAATAAGTGGAAGGGACGTAGATTAGACTAACTAGATAGTTAAACGAAGTCAGATAGTTAAACGAGGGCACTTAGGGTAAAGTATGCACGATTTTTGACACAAACGACGAACGAATCAGAAGCAATAAGAGTGAAGAAAAAGAGTTAATAAACAATGAAAATTGAACTAAAAGAAGAAGAATGACAACGATATGATGTGAGGCTATTTAAGCCTTTGTGGTACGGTCGCTAGTGATCTTTCGGATTATGTCATCATTGCTAGCAAGCTTTCAGATTATGTCATTGTTGCTCATATATGTTGCAATGTCCTTGGATTATGCCAGGACATGAACGACCAATGATTAGGAGACTTTCGGATTATGTCATCGCTGCTATATTAGAGGTAAACAATGAAAAATAGCCAATGATTAGCAGTCTTTCAGATTATGCCATTGCTGCTATATTAGAGGCAAACGATGAAAAATGACGAATTAAAAGATAAAAGTGTAATAAAAATACGAGAACTGAAATTGCGAGGTCACTTAGGTTACAACGAGTAGATAAAGGGTAGAAGTGATATTAATGACTAATAGGATCTCCCCTAGCCAACCTCTGGGAAGGAATAGAGAGGGTGTTGTAGAGCCTAGGCAAATGGCACGAACACATAAACCGAACCAGAAATGGGAACAGAAACGAAGTTTTAAAAACGGAAACGAGTACGAAAACGGTACGACCACAGAAACAGAAATAGGAACGGGAACAGAAATGGAAACGGAAACGAAAACAAAAATGAAGTTTCCAGAAATGCAAACAGAAACGGTTACGGATACGGAAACAGAAATAGAAATGAAAACGAAAACAGATACGAAAATGCGTACGATCATGAATATCGAGGCAAAAACAGAAATGGAAACATAACCTGAAATGGAAACGGGAACAGAGACGGTAATAAAAATGAAAATGGGAATGGAAACAGAAACGGAAACGAAGTTTCTAGAAATAAACTTCTGGGGATGGATACGATAACGGAAACGGAAAGAGGAATAGAAACAGGAATGGAAACAGAAATGGAAACTGGTATACACACACAAACTGGGAAGTAAAAATAGGTTAGAAACCTAGGAGGTTAATGGGTTAATAGGTGTCAGCAGAGTGGCGTAGCAGGAGTGTGGAAGAGTGAGTTCGATAGTTGGATCGACTTTGGTGCAAAGAGATGCATTTGGACGTTGTCAAACCGATCCATTAGCAAGAGTTAGGCAACAGTCAGTCTGAAAGGGGTTAGTATTCTAGAAAATCGAAGCCTATAGTCGTCTAGGACACCAAATTGGGTAGTTAAGAAGAGGATTGAGGCGTTGGTAAGAGTCTTACACTAGGCAAATTTTGAGGACAAAATTTATATAAGGAGGGGAATATGTAACACCCCGACTTTTTATATCGGGATATTACCAATGACGTATTCGTAATATTATAAACTAAGGAATTTATTAAATAAATTGGAATTAAAATATGTTAATTTAGTTAATTAAATTATAATGTTAGGATAAATAATTTAAAAAGGATTTAAAATGAAAGAAGAAATGGGAAAATTTATGGAATTAATTAATTGAGGAATGAACTGGTTCACTGAGTGAACTGGTTTGATTGATGCCAAAAGAATGGCCTTCAGCCATTCTTCGAAAGAGAGAGAGAGAGAGAGAGAGAGAGAGAGAGAGAGAGAGAGAGCAGGGAGATAGAGAGAGTAGGGAGGCAGAGAGAACAGAGAACGAGGGAGAAGGAGATCAGGTGTTCGGGAGATGGCGGGCTCAGGCTCGGCTTGGTCGGCTCCTTCATGACGAGTGGGAGTGCGTGCTGTTGCGGCGAAGAATGGCGTGGGTCGCGGCTAAAGCTTTAGTTGTCTATTTTGGCATCGGGTCGTTGGTGCGGGAGTGTGATTGTGAGCTGAGGCTCCGCGGGTGGCTAGTTATGGTTGTCGGTGGTAGGGATTGGCTGGTGAGTCGGCGAATTCCTGCCTCTGGTCGATGTTAGGGCGATGGTTCATGCGAAGACGACTGGATGGCGGTTCGTGCTGGACTAGTCGAAGGCCGTGGTCTAGCTTGCAACCCAGTTTTCTCCTCCTGGTTCTGATTTGTAGAAACCAACAATGGAACGTACGAGGTATGGGTCTCCAGGTAAAGGCACGCATGGCTTGTGCAGGGGAATGGCTCAGGTTGTTCTGGAAGGGCTGAAGTGTGGGATTAAAAGATGGCAGAAGGAGAGGAGAGGTGTTCTGCCAATTCTAGGGGAAGCTGAGGGAGTCTAGAGCTAGAGCTGCTGTCCCTATCCAGGAGTTAGAGCTGCTGCTGTGTGAGTAGTGGAGTTTGCTGTCCGTATTTTGTGTCTTTAGTGGTGGTAAGGACTGGGTGTGTTTGGCCATCTAAGCCCTACCTACAAGTAGTGTGCGTAAGTTGAGTCATGGTTGTTTGATTTCTGTCATTGGCTGCTTTGTTTTCCTAGAATACGTTATTAGTGTTAATTCCCTAGTTGATTCCTTGACTAGTGATTAGTGTAGAATTGCTTGGCTGTAGAGTTTCCCTTTGTTGATAGTGTAGATTGATTTGTATTTTGTAGATTTCGTTAGCTTTGAAATATTAATTGTTGGTCCTGCAATTAAATGTTTTACTTCGTTGTTACTTCGTAGATAATTTCCATCTTATTAGTCATTCTGTTTGCTACAAATGCTTGAGTTCTGTGTTCCCTTAACTATTATGTTCATGCGATTTACATTCTGTTCTTTGTTTGTTTTAGTTATTTAAATTCTATTTTCATTGTTAACCCTTTTCTTACTAAGCCATTAGGCTTACAGTTTATTTGTGATGTAGGTACTTGCAGGCAAAGATAGTGCGCAGATTAGAAACAGGGATGAAGGGTTTGCACGCAGGAGCTTGTGGTTGGTTAGGCTATGAGAAGTAAGAGTTAAATGGGTTGTAATCAAACATAATATTTAAATTGTTTGGTTTTTATTACTCACAAATTTATTAGTATTTCAAACGAATTTAATTACGCTTCCACAACATTTGAAATAAATTATTTTTATAAGACTTCCATATCTTGTTAAATTGGATTTTCATAATGAGTTTAACAAACGGTTAGTAGTGGTCCAGTTTAGCGTTGTGCTCAGATTTGTTTTAAAAGCAATTTCTTTTTAATAAAAGCTTTGAATTTCTTGTATTTTAAAGGATTTATGAAAAATCAGGTCGTTACAGAGAGTGTTCTGCAAGCAGGAAGCTTCTGGGAGATTGAGTGTGTAGCGAGAGAAAGTGGGTAAAGCTGAGAAGAAATAAGAGAAAGGAAGAGGAAGAAGAGAAAGAACGAAGTTGGGGAAAGAGTCCTCTATTGATGGTGGTTTTCTCTTCTCTTGGGTTTTAAGGTAACATGTAGGATCGAAATTAACCTTGGG